>PVIR01018760.1:0-33172 GCA_004026965.1 Petromus typicus | reverse complement strand
GCCGGCAAGCAACCAGGTACGTGCCATGAAGCATATCAGGGTTTTAAGACAACTGAAAATGTCTCTGTGGGGCAGTTTAATGCCCTGAGATACCACAAGCTGCACAGCTTTCTGTGAACTCGAGTGAAAACTCTCCCCCCAGCAGCTCCAGCCTTCGGAAGACAATGATCACCCACACTCAGGAAAAAACAATTTTTTTAAAAAAATGGCTTTTAGATGTACAGTATAGAAGCTTGTTCTGCCTGTCGGTGTTGACAGAGTGACTGGTGCAGACCAAGCCAAATGTTAGACTTCGGCCCTCACTTGTCCCTGGGCCTCCCCTGCCTGCATAAAGCAGTGTTTGCCTCTGTCCGTGGACATCCACCCACCTGTACATGAGGCCCTGCTGCAGCTCACAGGATGGAGAAGCATCTTGCTGCCACCAGTGTACTGGGCCTTACATCATTGTCGTATTAGTCTAAGCAGAATAGAGCAGATTGTTTATTTTGGTTTAGCTCCGCTGCAGGCTGTAACATCAGATGTAACTCCCAGAGTGACAAATTCCGATTGCAGTGTCACAGATTAAACAAGATTGAGGAAGAGCCAGATGAGTGCGTTTTCCCAGGGAGTGGAACCGGTTCAATTCAAATCTTGCCAGTTTCCCCCACCCCAAGGACCCCTCTTCTCTGAGTGGGAGCAGCATTCTTTGATCACATTGACCACGATTCTTCCTCACTTCCTGTGGGCCAAAGAAACCAAGTCTTTAACTTCTGCGTAAATACTAAATACTACTCTTTTTCCTTAGGACACATTTAATTCCTTTTGTCTTTCTTTTGTAAGAATTTACTAGATATTGTTCGAATCTATGAAACTCTCTACTAAGAGAAAGAATTGGTCCACACTGTGCATGGCTGACTTGGCTGCGGAGGGCATACATGACATGAGAGACTTGTGCTGTACCCTGGGATGGATGCTCAGGCCTCCTGTGCTGCGTGATTGGTGCCCACATGATAGATTCTAGTGTAAACTGCAAGGCAGGCAATGGTGTGTCCAGAGTCAGCACTTACTCCTGGGCTTTGCTGGGGCGGTGGCCTTGATCCCTCTGGGATTTGTTATAGCTACCACTTACCTCAAGCCTGTAAGCAGGTTGTGAGAGGAATTTGCTCTCCCTGTGTCACCTGATGCCTCCGACTGTGTGAGGAACATCATCCCCATGTCACACATGAGCCTGTTTGCACATCAGTGTGTGAAGTCCCCAACAGAATGTAACATCTACTGTGCCACATTCCAAACTTTAAGGCCAACTTGTTCATTGTGAGCATGTTCCCCAGGTAAAGAATAAGTGATTTTGTCTTGCTGAAGTTATTATTCAAACTGAGCATCCACTTATTACATCTTTCAAAATATGTTATGAATAAGACCTGTTAAATTGTAGCAATGCCTAATTACCATGAGTTGTTTTGAAACAATGGATGGTGGCCTGGGTACTCTAACCCTCCTGCCAATGGTGTGGTCCATGGTGAAGCTCAAGGGCCTCATCCTCAGGCTTATGAGTGCCATGTTGGTCTCCAGCAGCAAAACAGGAAGGTGATGGGGTGGGTTGTGTAGCTGTGCAGATCCTCTAAGAAGCAAATGTTTGATATACTAATGTGAGAGTCTGGGGAAGAGGATGCAGCCAGAATCCTTGTGGCAACCTCCAGTCCCCCATGAGTCCCACAGCAAAAGGATTGACAACCAATAAACCACAAAGTCAGAACCTTGAGAAAAAGTCTGAGCCTCGGCTGGACTCTTGCTACTCTGAGCATCTGCAGCCCAAGTTCAAATACTGTAGCAACAGAAGGGGAAGCAAAAGAGTCCATAACCTGAGCTCATTGCACCTTTATTTAGTACCAAGCCTTCACACCTAAAATCCTAGTGTGCATAAAATCAGGCAGTCCCACAATAATCCCGGTAGTTGAAGATTACATAGAGCAGGGCACACATCCTTGAATCACAGATAGCCCCAGGAAGTTTTCAGGCCAATAATCCTAGTGCAGTAATCCTTGTAGTTTAAAATTCTGCAGGGGCAGATGTCCACAAGAGTCTGAGTACTAGATCCAGCAGGGCAGGGCAGACAACCAAAAGTCCAAGTAATTTGTCTGCAGTTCCCAACACATTAAGTCAGTGTAAAAATAGTTAAAATGACTTGTAAGGAATAATTGAAAAATGCAGTGAATGTGTAAATAGTTTATTACAAAGTACTCCCCTTCCCTTTGAGCGCAATTATCATCATTGCCATTTTCTGAAACTTTCTAGAAGTCAATTTTCCTAACTGTCTTTATGAAGTGTGATAAAAAATTGGGTTACTCTTGTTGCCAAGTGCCATCAACAAAAAGGCAGGCTTGTAAAAACACCACATAGGGCCCTCTTTGTGTTGTTTACTGGATTTGTCACAGTGCGACTTCTGGTTCTTTACCACAGTTGAGGAGTAAATATTTTGAGTAAATTCAGAACATTGAGATAACCATGGCAGTGCAACTAAATACAGAGGAAGACTTTAGAACTACTTAAAGTGACAAGAATAGTATGATAAATATGTGTTCAAAGAGCATTAATGGCAATATATCTTTTAGTATAATTAATTAAAATACAGGTATATTCATCATAGTTTTGACCCAACCACAAAGAAAGTATCTTTCTCCTCCACCTGGTCATTTCACTGTGCTATTCACACAGAAGGAAAAGAGGTATGCTGAGTGTTTGCTCTTATTACACATGAAATAACCCTTTTAGGCTTATACAGTAGTTTTCGACCTCTGTGCTATTTTGTTCACTGACTTTATTCTTTGACTGTTTTCAACGTCCAGAGGAGCATGTTTGTTTCCTAATTAAGTACTTTCTATGAATTCAGAACGATGGCTTCAAAAATATGATGCAACGGGAACCCTTTCAGTTGCTAGGTTTACTATGAAGTATATTTGTTCTAGTAAGACTCCAGTGGGATCCCAAGTACTCACTAGATAATTTTCTTGTACTCTTCTAAGACACCCTGATCCCCACTTCTGTAGCCTCAGCAGTTGTATATTGGCATGAGGGCACAGGGGTTTAATTTTCCTTGAAAATGGTTTAGCAGCTTATACTCACCTAATTTCTCTTTGGGCCTATAAACAAACTCCTACCCAAACTATTCCATCCCATCTACTGCCCAGAAATCATAACAGTGGAGTGTGGAGAGAATTCTAGTACTATTAGCCTCAATGAAGACCCATAAGAAAATGTCAACATTAGGGCTACAAGCAAGTGCTGCTGAAACTTGCGTTACTGTAGACATTTCAGAGAAAACACAATTTTCTTCTGCTTTTTTCTTGACCAGCATTAGCACTTTGCATTATAAGCAGCCTAACTAGTCTCTGTACAACTTCATTTCCTTCCTTAAATGAACCTTTCAGAAGATATGAAGCAGAAGGATTAGCAAGTAATTCATCCCTCAGGGCAATTACCTCCGACTGGAGATTGTATCTGGAGTGCTTGACTAGAACAGGGCTGAAACGACACAGGCTGGAAACTCTAAAGATCCTGAATCCACTAGAGAAGTCCCTTGCTTTTGATCTTGCTGTACTAATTACAATGGCTTCTTTAGGTTTTTAGGGGTTTTTTTATTTGTTTTTTTGAGACAGGGTCTCACTTTGTAGGTCAGGCTGGCCCCGAGCTCAGCCTTAAACTCACATCACAGCAATCCTCCTGCCTCTGCCTCCCGAGTGCTGGGATTACAGGTGTGAGCCACCACGCCCAGCACTGTGGGATGTGGTACTGGTTGCTGCTGGGCGTGAGTCTCCACACCCAGTACTGTATGTGGTTACTGGGGGAATCGAACCCTGGCCCTTGTGCTTGCAAGACAGGCACCGGAACCACTGAGCTAATTCCCCAGCCCAACAATGGCTTCTTTAACTTCTGGGTCAATCATGGAGAGGGAGGTCTGAGTGAAAATAGGCAGGGCTCCACCTCATCCATCTCATTGGCCCTTAGGTGCTTAACCTGACTGGCACTTAGTTGATATTGCACTGTGTGGAATGAACTCATTCTTTTATGCCATGCTCTGTGACCATGACAAGTGTATTCTTAGGAAAGTTCCTGCTGATCACTCACATGTAATTTATGAACTCAGTAGTATGCCTTTGATGATGAATCTCGTTGCCCCTCACCAAGACATTTGGTAGTATCTAAAGGCATTTTTGGTTGTCATACCATAAGTGTCTCACTGGCATCTCAGGAGTAGAGGTCAAGGATACTGCTCAGCACCTTGCAGTGCATAGGACAGACACAGCCAGAGCTTAAATGTGCAAACTGTTCATAGACAGTCTAAGTTAATGTGTCATACTATGTGAATTCACTATGCACATTAGCATAAGAATCTGCCTTGCATCATAACTTCCCAGGTAATCTCACACATTGATTTTTTAGTGTCTGAAAAGAAGCAGGTTTTCTCATTATCATACTTCTTTTTCATAAAGTATTCTTATAAAAATGTATGCTTTGTTAAAATGTATGGCCTCATAATTTTTTTTTTTATTTTGAATCTTAAAATACAGGTTGAGTCTCTAATCAGAAAGCTAAACCTCTAAAATCTGAAATTGATTGGATGTTGATGGGATGCAAATATTCCAAAATTGGGGAAGCTTCAAAATCTTTTTGGTACAAAATATGTTTGATACACTAGTATCAGACTTCTCTAGCAAACTTTCACACCTGGCTTGAACTTGTTCTTTTGTAAAATATTTTCCAGTTACAAACTTTTAGTAGTAAAGAATATGGCACATAAGACCAGAAAAGATAGATAATAGTAATTCAGTGATTTAACACGTTCTCAAGTAGTGTCCCATTGATTTTAAAAAAAAAAAAAATCTAGCTCATAAATGTATCCAGCTGGACAAGGAAATTCCACATCAGGGAAACTTCCCCACAGAGACAAATTCCAGGTTTCCAGATAAGCAGTTAATCAATGGCATGGTGGCTGTTCTGTCTGGGGGCCTTTCTGGCAGGTACCATGGCCACTGGTGCTGCTGAGCCCCTTCTCTGAGGGTACCAGACCCAGGACCAGCCACACACTTGGGCCATGGTGGGAAGGGGTGGTGGCAAAACCGCTCCCTGCCGCCTCCTTGACCCTTCATTTCCCTACCTTCCTTTATCCTCCTCCGCTCTGTCCTCCATTTCTCCCTCCCCCACTGCTCCCTCCTCCATACCCCCTCCTCTATTCCTTCCTGCTCTACTAACCCTTGCCTCCTTCCCTTGACTTCTGTTTTCCGGTTCTGACCAGGTTATCAAGTGAGCTGACATGTAACTGTCTATCATGATTTTAAAAATCCCTCCTAGAACAGATTTCATTCCCACTTCATTTGCCATGCACAAGTAGACAGTAAGACCCATAAAATGTAAGAGCAGAAAAGGACATTTCTGTTTCTTACACCAAGATTCACACTTGCTCTCCAAGTCCTGGAGTTCACAGTTGATTATTTTGAAATGCAATTCTTTGAAATGCATAGCTGATGTTATGAAAATCAGGAAGTCAGGGCTGTTTCCACTGTTAGTTGATATGTCAAGGTGGCTTTTCAGAGAGAGTGCAGGACAGTGATATTGCTTCCTTTCTGTCACTTCATGTTGCTTTTGAGCTGGAGATGTGAGGAGGAAGCAGACAATCTATAAGCAGCTGACATGTTACATGTACTTGGAAATGTATCTGGACAAATAACAGCTTCATATTCAATAAACATCACACTTATGAGACAAACCAGTTCTTAATATGAAGCTTTTGTTTTTATTTCATTGCATTTTGTACTAATTCTGTAAATGAGGGCAGCAGATCGAACAGGTTCCTTTAGCTGTTTGAATGTCTAGATTAAGACTAGTTCCTAAGGGGGCTGAGTACATGAATTCAGTGCTCTACTAGGACATTTGGCTTCTCTTTGCTTGGATCTGCAGGATCTTATCCTGGTCACCTATTGAGAAAAAGGAGATTGGATGAAAATAAATGGACCAGAACTCGGAGGTCAGATGGGACAACAACTTTTGCTTCTGTGGTCCATGCATCAGGGCCACAGGAATGAGAGGACCTGTCAAGTTGTCAGGCGTTGTCCAGGCTGCTTTGCTTTGATTTCTTTGACATGCTAAATACTTAGAAGGAGACTAGAGATAAAGCAAACCAAATGTGGAGCTAAGGAGTCTGTGTTTATTCTGAAGGCAGTACTGGGGCTTTTAAGATCTGGAATTTCAGATTTCATGTTCATTGCAGCCTTAGTCATAACAGCAAGATAGGGAATCAAACTGATGCACATCAACAGACAAATGGATAAAGAAAATATGGTACATGTACCCCATGGAATGGTACTCAGCCTTGAAAAAAGAAATCTTGTCATTTGTGAAAGTATAGAAGAACCTGAAGCACATCACACTACATGATATTAGCCAGGCACAGAAGCACAAATACTGCGTGATCTCCTGTATGTGGAACCTAAAGAAGGCAGCCTCATTCAGAAAGCAGAAGTTATTAGTTCTGAGCAGTGAGGCTTGGGAACATGGGGGTCAAAAGGTACAGAGTTTCATTAGAAGGAATCAATTCATTAGGTCTATTGTACAAAATGGTGACTCTAGCTAGTAAAATAACATATGCCTGAAAACTGTTAAAAGAATTTGTGTTATTACCATTTAAAAAGTGAGGTCTTGCATGTGCTAATTACTTTGATTCAGCCATTTGAGCGCATATATATTTTTTATCAAAATGTCTTATAATTCATCAAAAATATTTACAATTTTTTTTTTTTGTAAAAAAGCTACATTTAAAAGTGAAAGAAAGTGCTTTGGATGGAGTGTCAGTATACCAGTGACACCTTTCCATTAGTAAAACAAAGGCAGGTTGTACAGGAGGAGAGTGGTTGGTGTATGGGTAAAACAGAAGTTCTGGTTCCAGGAAGCCTGGGGGCAAAGCCAAATATTTAATATGGTGTGTGGTTTTGATAAATTGCTTTTACTTGTCCTGACTTACATTTCCCTAAAAACTGAGGTAAGAAAGTGTAACTTGCACAATTGCTGTGTGAGGGAAAGCAAAGCAGAGAGTATGGTGCTGCGGACAAAGTCACTACCGGAGCTAAAGCTGAGTATTTGCATGAAATCCTGCTCCTGACTAAGCTAAGTAAGAGCAGGAGAGCTGCAAATCCCTGCCCCGTGCTCATCTTCTTGACTTCTGACATCAGTTTCATTCCCAGCGCTGACCCTTTGTTGGCTTTGTTTGGTGTGTGATGTTCAAAGTCACGAAGGAACCAGATTCTGGAGTCTAAGGATATGGCTGCATGCTTGATTCTCTCAGCCTCAGCCTCCCTGGGCTTCACAGGTTCAGGGTTATGGCTTTTAGGTCTCTTCACTCCTTCTGCTCTCCTGGGGTGAGCAGGAGGCCATAAAGATTGGATACAGGCCCCACCTGGGGTCTGCCTGAAGGCCATGTCCTGAGAATGGCTTTGTGGCCTCCAGCGCCGTTGTGGTAAGGTAGTGATAGCAGGAGGGCCCTTTCTGTGACCTTAGTAAATCAATTCCAATTCAGAGTAGTCTGACATACTACTCTGGTCTGATTGCCAGACTGCCAGAAGCACAGAGTACCTGGAGAGAAAAGTGCCCAAAACTTAGATTTGGGAATAAGAGAAGCTGTTACAAAGCCCAGTGCCACCACTGCAGCTGACTCAGAGAGGACACCACATGGGTTCCCATGTGCAACAGAACCCACACTGTATCCCCACTCATCACATCCTAACGTCCTCTCCCAGCCCATCCAGTGTGAAGCGGAAATTGGGAGAGAGCTGAGGAGAGCTGACAGTGGAGGGATAGCCGAAGTATGGTTCAGGATAAGCTTTCCAGTGGAAACTCGGGACTGGGGCAAGTCCACCCCAAGGAGCAGCTTTCACTGCCTGGCCCCAAAGCCATCTGTGTGTCCTGACCACTGCTGTCCGTGATAGGGACCTTGACACTCATCAATGCACTGGTACTGCTCTTGGGCACTGGGAGTCATATGGAGGACTCTAGAACCTTTAGACAGAATGCTGGGGAGACAAGGAGAGGTTGGTCTATGAGAGGAACCATTACTGTTAAGGAGGAGGAGTAAGTCGGCACAGTACTGAGAATGCTGTTACAACATAATCCACTGTATATATCACAACATCTAAGTGAGAAGTTTTTTAACTTACTCATCATTTAAAAAATGACAAAAATTTTAGGTGGTAAATTTGATCATTTTTCAATGAATACAGGAATCAAGATACTTTTTAAATGAATCTTAAAAGTACTTCATAAAAATAATAATCACTGAATTGTAAACAAGGTTGAAGTATTTGGGTGTTTATACAGAATTCTTCATTTTCTGAAAGCACCAGAAAAATGAGAAATTATTAAGAGAAATCATTCTCGCTAAAGATTTGTTGTTGCCAAATGGACTAAATTTTAAATTATTAGAAGTAAGGGGCCATGTTTGTTATTTCTCTTATTATCCACAATGCCCTGCAGATGACTCTAAATTTGTGCAGTAAAGAAAGTTTGACTTAAATATCTATTTATTTAAATAGAATAAGATTTAATATCTATTTGTTCATTTGCTCTTATCCCCAAAACACATTGTAAGAACTGATTTTTTTCATTTGGAAAGACCTTGAAAAGGCTCATTTATTACATGTGTACAGTATCATACAAAGAAAGACCCCACAATTTCAAATTAATGAGTGACCCAATGGCATCTTGCAAAAGGATGGGAACTTACTAAGTTTGGTAGCAATCAGTGTAGATAGTAAATAAGTAATAAATAAACTTGGCAGAAGCAGAATTCTTTTGGCCTTTTGTTTACTGATTTGAGCAAACAGGATACAATTTAAAATGGTAAATCAGTTTAGGTAAATTCAAGATAGAGCCCTAACCTCTAGTGGAAATTGATGATAGTTTTATGAATTCCATGAAACAGCTATATTGGCATGGTTTATTCTCTGAATCTCTGTTTAGGTAAAAACACATTTTTCCTAAGGTCTTTTGGCAACTTCATTAAAACTCAGAATCACTAGGAAACCTCCTTTCCCTGATCTGAAACTACCATTTGTAGAGAACATTATCATTTGTGTGCCTTCCCAGTAAGTGTCCCCTTCACCAGCCAACTTGCAGAGTGACCAAGTAGGAGGACAAAAATCATGGATTCATTAAGGACCTCCTTCTTTTACATGTGGAAAGATGTGTTCATTATGCAGACCAGAACCCACATGAGTTATGGCATTAGTTTTAAGCTTCATTATGTACATGTAGTATTCTTAAAACTTATCATATTGGCGTATAGTCCTGTACTGCAATTCAAATCGAGGTTACATACTGTGAGATTTATGGGTCCAGGAGAAAGAGCATCAGTTTTGCTGTTTCAATTACAGGTTTTGTGTGGCTTTCATCCCTCTCACTTTCTCAGTGTGTCTATCCCTACAGGCCTCTGTGTTTAATTGGTGCTGTCAGAAAAGCTCCTCAGCGAATATATTCAGTGTCTTTGGGAAAGGAAGTTATGGGTTAAGGCTTCTGCCAGATTTAATCTTTGTTTTGGCATTATTGGAAAATGTATGTTGTGGCCATCTGTCTAGAACTGACTAGGTGGAACAAGGCAGCTTGTTGTGGGTCTGCGACAGGGTGGCAACTACATTTCATGGGAGAAAAATGGCAAGAAACAAAATGGCTGTAGAAGTACACAAATTGAACTGTTAGGAACCTTCACTCGTGAATTTGTACAGTAATGGATTTTCCGCTAGGATGGGCAGAAATGCTTTGTTTTTTTCTATATTCACAGTATGTATGAATCTGTTTTCAAATATATGCATGCTTTCTGTATTTATAATAGTTTAATCCAAAATCTGCTTTATCAAACTGGAGTCTATGTACTTTAATTTTTGTTTGCCATTTTAATACAGTTTTCTTTTCTTTTGTAATATATGTAAACATGATTTTTCCACATTTTAAATGAATTGCATTCTTTTCTCTTTTTTCGCTCTTGTGTTGACTCTTAGAACAGTGACACAGGTTATTCAACACTGTGGAGTTTTGTGGCCAACAATGTAGGGACGATAATACCCAAAGTATTAAGTGCCTTCTCCCTGTTAGATTGCCAGCCATTTTATTTTAGCTATTTGGTTTGCACTCTACCTGGAGTTCTCTAGGGAACAGAGCCTGAGGCAAGAACGAATACTGCTGACACTTTATTTGGGAGTTAAGAACCCAGATGTCAAGGGTGAAAAATAAAGGAGAATTAAGATAAAAAAAAATGCTAAGCAATTCAGTGTATTTGTGCTGGCTATAGCTTCTGGAGCCATAAAGAGACACTTGGTTTCCCAGCAGGTATGTTTGTGTGGCACCAGGATCTTTTAGGGAAAACATGCAAAGGGGGAAAATACCTACAACTTACATTATTGCTCAGAATCCAGAGAGAAAGAACAATTTGCTTGCTCCTCTTGTCAATCATTACCATGGGTCAGCTATGCCCAGGGTGGAGGGTGGCACCCCAGCAAAGGTGGGTAGCATCACCTGAGTTGTTGGAACAACTCAGAAAGCAAAATTCCATGCCTAGGAGAGTTAGTGCATCTCAGTCAATCTTGGAAAGAAATGGAAAGCTCCATGCTGAGCAGGTCCCTTGTGTGGGGTGTAAGGTGGAGTACTCCCAAGAATTGAATTTGGACAAAATTAAATCTCTCCAGGCTGACCAAAGTCACACCACGAAAAACCTGACCATAGCGCTAAATAATCCAGTCCAGAAAAATATTTTTAGAAATAATAAATGTAGCCATGGAGACCTGAGGAAGTATTTAAGCAGAGAAAAGTTTGGATTTTGGGAGATCTAAGATTCTACAATTTGGGGTTCTTCTTTAGAAAAATGAAAAAATGATTATAATAACTCATAATTAGAAAATAAATTGTAAGATTATAAAATGGTAAAAAATTAAAGTTAAGTCTTTTCATATACTGGTACAAATTTTCAATTTTGAGTGTAATCATGATGTATATATAAAATGTACCAATAAAGATTCAAATCTTAAAAAAAAAAACAAACCTTTAACACAAAAGTCAATAGATACCGTAATGATCACACTTATAGACAAACAATACAGTATATAGTCACTACTTCATGTTCTTTTGTAAGACTTTTTTCTTACATTTTTGATGAGATATTTTCTGACATCCTCATCATCATATGGCAATAATTTTTTAGTATTCTTTTCTATTGGTAAAGAATTTTGGCTTCTTAACATAGTTGATTAAAATTTGTTTTATTATTAATGGTTTAATTATAGACAGCTAAATTAGATAAAAAAAATATTATAGGCCATAATATTTTAGTGCTAAGCCCTTGAAGAAGGCAATGCAAAAGATTAAAACGCATTACAGCTGTGGCCTGAGACGCATGTTTTGGATACCTGGCCAAGATGAAGACAAAATGTCCAGGCCTACATACTTCCACAAGGGTTAAGCTAAGCGGTAACAGCTGGTCCGCTAGTCTAGATAGACATCAGTCACCTCACCGGGTGACCATGACCTGTGACTCTATCCTTTACTAAAATAGTTCTTTGTTCTTTCCAGTTGCACTTGCTGCATGACTTACTTTCTCATTAAATCAATATTATCTAAGTGGCTAGAGTTGTAATTTTTTGGTTGAGCATAGGTTAAACACTTTTTGTAACTGAGGACTTTTAAAAAAGAACAATATGTACAGCATTTTTAAAATACATTCTATACCTACATTTTTAGATTTTCTTGTCCATGTATTTTTACCTATGTATGTGTTTCTATGTTTGTGTACTAAATGTTTTCAATATAGATTCATTCTGTATAGAGTTTTGTGCTTGATTTTAATTTTATTACCTAGCAGCCTGTTTGGAGCACTTTACTAAAGCATTTACATTTCAATTTTATTTTGATATTTTTCCTTGTACAGATGCTATAGCAGATTGAAATACTTGCAATTCTTAAAAATAAGTCTTTAATAATTTAAATAGTTGTTATAGATAATACATTTTTATTTTACAGATCATAAATCAAGGTATATTTTTACGTTATTTGCAATGACTTTTTATATAATCTTTGCCCATATCTTTGACTGTTTCTCACAAGAGAGTCTTCTAGAAGTGGGGCATAATGTTGAAAGTTAGAAATTTTTAAGAACCTCTTGATACAAGCTGGATAACTGATTTGTTTTTAGGGAGATGTTGCTAGTTTACACTCTCATTAGCAATGCTGGCAATGCATGAGGGACTTAGGCTCCAAAACTCATCACCCTAGAATTTGTTATTCTTAGAAAGCTTGGATATTTTTAAATACATTATAGATACATATTTAAAATAGGATACATAGGCTTTAGATAAGATATGTTATTCTTAAATACATTTTAATTGCTGTGAATAGTGAGGATAAACAGTTTTGATTGCTTACTGGGATCAGTCTGTTTAGTTCACTGGTTTATTTTCTGCTGTATTGTAGGAATTTTTACTGAGTTATGAGAGCTCCTTTTATATTGAAGATGACAATTTTTCAGTATTACTTACCCCTAATATTTCCTTAGGTTTTAATTTGTTTAGTTACTCTGTGTTCTTTTGCTTGCAAAAAATCATTAATAATTTTAAGTAACTCACTTCTTTACTTTAAAAAATGTTTTGTAACACTTACTATATATCAGATATATAGACTTCAGTTGTAAATTTTAAAAAATATTTTGTCTTCAGTACTAACTATAAATATAACACACTGTACTGTCAGAAAGTTATCTTTGAATGTGCAGCAAATGCATTTCTAATAGCCCTATTATATTAATATGCTTATAGTTACTTAGAGTACTATAAGTTTTCCGTATGTTTTGATAGTTTATTGAATTTGAGAATCCCTTCATCAGAATTTAAGAAATATTTATGTGTTTGAATTTAGTATAAATCTGTTTCATTGCTACATATATCTCTGTCATATTTTTTCCTGTGTTAGGGATTAAATCCAGGACCTCTGGCATATGAAGCAATGGCTCTAGCTCTGAACTACATAAATTCTAGCTTCATATCTGTATTCTGATGCCTCATTAATCCATCTTTTCCTTGAGATGAATCGACTGTATGTGAAATGAAATCTCTATAGTACTATTCATTTGATGCTTAGGTTTCAACCCTGACATTTGAATGAAGTATACATTTTTAAGAATATCACACCAATAACTTCATTGTATTAATTGAATGTTTCTAAGCCTAACCAAAGTATTAGACAAATTGGACAGTTTTAACCTGAACAATAACTTTTCATCTAACTGCATGGACTTACCTATTCCATCTTACCCAACATTCTTAGCCATAACCATTTGTATAAAACTCCATAAAGTGGGCAGATTCAAGTTCACCTAAGTTCCAAATCCTGATTTTGGAGGTCTACCACCTCCTAGCTATTCAAAGGAAATATATATCATTGGTACAGTTGTATTGCCTTCTGTGAAAATTACTTTCTTTGCTATTAGTTAATCTTCACACTTGCTAAATTTTGCTTAAAAGTGCATAGAATGCCCAACCCCTCCTGCCTTGTTCTAAACTCCTGTCAGCATGCCCTCAGTATGCTATGATTTCTACCATAAGTCACAGGAAGATATTCACTATCAAAAATGGTCCCCACGCTTCCATCTGCACACACTTTTTGTATGGGACTCAGACCAAATCTTTCAGCAATACTCCAAATAGGCCTGGCATAGTCGTCCATTGCCCACTGTGCCCTGCACAATCTAATTACCTCATTACACCTGTGATGTTGGGTCTCTGTGTGCCATCACTGTAATCAAAATATATTGTCTCTATTATAATTTAAGCTTACATTTTACACTGCCAATGCTGTTCTCTGTTCCAGCAGCCTCTCACCCAGATGGCTTTCAAAGAAATGGGTAGCATGTTATCAGTTTCCCATATCATTGGGCCTGTTAGTGTTCTGCTTGGCAGAGTGGTGGGCATTGATTGTTTCCAATCCTTGTTTGTGTTTTCTGAAAGTTTCATGAGTGAAACAATTGAAAAGATATACACTGAGATACCAGAGACGTCTTATACTGTACAAGGGATATTGTCATTTGTAACCATGTGTGATTATAGCAAAGCCATCTTATCTGTGTTATAACCTCACCTATGCAAACTCAAACCAAAGTGGCAATAAACTTTTTCCATCAGTACTGAAAAGTACTGATATAGCCAAGAATTTTTGATTTGCATTTTGTAGAAAGCTGATTTTTTTTAATGGTATGAAGAAGGGAAAACACAGCACTGAACAGTTTTAATAAATAAGGATATTTTAAAATATAATGAATGAAATTTTCTACCCCCAACATCAGTTACAAAAAGAAGACATTTAACGTAGAAACAGGAAATAAACAGCCTTTAAGTATACTACTTTCTTTTATTAAAACGTATGTCACCATTAGTTACTGATGAAAGCCAGGCCCTGCTCTGAGCCTCTGAGTCCTGGGCTGAGGAAGCACATGAGGCCAGCAGGAGAATGTGAGGGGCCACTTCTGACATCTCCAGAGAGGCTCACTACTTAGAGCCTCTTCAAATCATGGAGGTTGCTGCTCAGAGGGTATACAAAGTCTGTGAATGTGCAGAGCACACCAATTTGTTTTTCCTATTAGTTTCCTTCAGAAGGGATAGTAGTGGGGGCATCAGGAGTCTCTAATGTAGTTCCAGATTAATTCTCTTTCAATGCCCTGGGACCACATTGCAGAATCTGAATTGATCAAATCCTCTGGCCTAGTCTCCTGAATAAATCAAAGAATAAATTATAATAAAAATAGAACAAAAACTTTATGTCTTGGTATATGTATATGTCTGTTACAGAGAGAGACAGAGAGAGAGAGAGAGAGAGAGGCAAAGAGAAAATACAGCCCAAAGCCAAGATTTTATTGCTTTAGTTCCCTTTTGTAGATGTGGAACAAACCTAAGCCATTTGGGAGGACAGGAATCAAGGTGTACACAAGATTATTGCAGCCTAGTTCTCTTTGTGAAAAGCCCCATTGCCACTTGGGACCTCTGACAGTATCGTGATTTTAATTGAAACTTAGTGGCATTCCTTGTATATGTCACTAACAGCAATGAGATTCTGAAAGCCACAATATGGGAACAAAGTCTAGTGCTGACTCCTTCAGCCAACATTGTGAGAAGGTAGTTTTAAACAAAGAATATTCTTTTAAAGATGGAATTTTATACTAATTTTTTTTCATTTTATTAAGTTTTTCATTATGACAAAACTGGCATATGAGAGAACACACATATTTAAAGCATTATTCAATTAGTTAAATACATGTGCACACCTGTGAGACCGTCAAAGTCAGTGAACTCCTGTCACCCTGCAATACCTTCACATGTCTGCATTCTCTCTCATTCTTCACCCTCCTTCTCCGCCCCTAGAAATCTCAGGCTCCTTATACTCAGTGGTGGTGGAACTATGGCACACATGTTATTTATTTTTCTTTTAAAACAAAAGTTGTTAATGTGTGAGTCATTTTTTCCAAACTAAAACCTTAGTATTTGGTTTAATTACAGTATTGGCACTGTGCATTAAATATGTGGGGTTTGGGTTGCAGTTTGAGCATTCGGTTTCCAAAATGTTCATCATCACTGCACGCCTCTAGGTTACTTTCCTTTTTTTTTTTTTTTTTAGGTTTTTTTTGGAGACAGGGTCTCGCTTTGTGGTTCAGGCTGGCCCTGAGCTCAGCCTCAAACTCACATCACAATCCTCCTGCCTCTGCCTCCCGAGTGCTGGGATTACAGGCGTGAGCCACCACGCCCGGCACTGTAGTATGTGGTACTGGTTGCTGCTGGGTGTGGCTCTCCACACCCAGTATTGTTATGTGGTTACCGGGGAATCGAACCCGGGTCCTTGCGCTTGCGAGACAGGCGCCGGAACCACTGAGCTAACTCCCCGGCCCTACTTTCCATTTTTCAGCAATAAAAAAAGTGAAATCACACAGGGTAAAGTTTTTGCTTGCCTACTTATACACTTCACAATTATTTTAAGATTTGTCTGATGCATGGTCTATATGGATGTCTTTCCCTTTTGTTGCCAAGAAACATTTCCTTGCATGGACTTAGTTTATTCGTCTATCAAGTTGCCAACTACAGAGCATTTGTGATGCTTTCTGGTTGGGGTATCACAATGATGCTGCTGTAAACACCTGTGTATAAGTCTGTATTCCTGTAATTACATAGACTTTCCTTTCCACTGGCTAGAAATTCAGAGAAGAATGGCTAGATCTCATGTTATGGATATATTCATCTTCTTAAGAAACTATGAATCCATGTCCCAGAGTGATTTACATGGCAGCTAAGTAGGAGTGTTCCAAGCAGCTCTCTGAAGTTCTCTATCTTTCAGTGCGATTCTCCCTTCTCTCCACTCAGTCCTGTGCACTCTAACAAAAGCTGCCTTCTCTTCCCATCCAAACTACTTCCTCTCTTCCTCCTATTGGTTGGCTGAGTCTCATCTGGGCAGGGAAATTCTTGGAAACTAAGTTGAACCGGCTATAGGACTAAGCTCATTTGTCCCTCATTTTCATGCACGTTGACCCTTTGGGTGCCTGTCATCTTGAAAATCATTGATTCATGTTTATTGTCCAGACTATTCTGTTGTTTCAGACAAGCCTACTGCTGCCACTTCAGTGCTTGCTACTTCATCTGGGCCAGAAGTGAGGGTTTCATAAGGCAGATTAGAGAGCTAAGTTATTAATTGAATACTTAGGAGCTGATTAGACAAAACCAGGGAAGAGAAAGTCTCCTGATAATCTTTGATAACATAACATAATTATATCTTTTTGTTGAATAGAAGATTGAATTGAAAATGTTTGGATAGATGTACTTCATAAAATTCAAAGTATAAACCCTCTAATTGTACAAAGCCAGAAGAAAAATGTGTAGCATTTCCACTTAATGCATAGGAAAATTGATGTCAAACAAGTCAATCTGATTATGCTAAAATCACAGGAAATAAGGATGTCTGCCTGTGTACGTGCAATCTGTGTACTGCACAAGCAGGCCTGGCAAACCGTGGAGGTGAATTGGAGCTGAAATCCTTCCCAGAGTCTTCTCACTAAACTTAGTGTCTAGGATTCAGGTGCATTCACCTAACAGAATTTCACTTATTCTCACAAAATAAGTTCATAGTCCTCTGTGTGATATCACTTTTAGGGAACAAACTGTATTTCTTCAGAAACCTCTTAGGTCATGGCACATTTGACCCCCAACAGTCATGCTTCAGATAGCAGAGTAAAGGGAGTATTGATTCAGTTGTAGGAAAATGCTTAGAATAATAAAACAATGTTGCTAGTTTTACTCACTCCCATTAAAGCCTGGAAATTAGTGCTAGTTCAGTGTTTGTTCTTGGATAAGTAGAATCTTATTATTCACTACAGAGCTTGCCTCTGTCAGCTCGTTTCTAAGAATAGGATAAAAGGGTCCTCTTTTAGTTAGGAATATCTGCTCTACCTCCTTCATTTTACTTGTTTGAAGTCCCTTGAATTGTGATCCGAACAGAAAACAGGATCAGCTACACCCTCTTGTTACTGGGGAGTAACTCTTCCGAAATGGGTAGGAGGTTGAAGAACCTAGATGGTCCTTGCCCCATCAACAGTCAGGGCTGTGGGAAGAGGAGGAATGATGGAGAGCCTGAGCTCCAGGACCACAGGACAGGATGGCATCCAATGGGGACCTGCCTCTTCAGAAGGTCTGAGCCATTGTCTAGACAGCTGGGAAGGCCTTGAGAACTAGAAGCAGAGGTATTTGCATTTTAGGTGGGGCAAGGGGTAGCATTGGAGTGAGGGTGGGGAACCAGAAAGTGGAGTGTTCCACTTCTAAGGACACAGAGAGAGCCTTGTGCGGAAGGAGCTTTTGTGGTGATGGGGCTCTGCAAGGATAGAGAAAGTATCTATCAGTCTTCCAATGTATTTTTGTACAGATTTATGGATTTACTCTGCTGACTCTGATTTCAGGTCAGTTTTCTGTCTTAGATAAGAAAGATATGAGAGAAGCAGTAGAAAACTGGACAACCATGAAGACCCTGTGTGCCAGGAAGTCACCTGGGAGCTTCCCAGATGATTGTGTCCCTGTCACAGTCTTGGGCACTTGGGATGTTTCATCATTCATTGAACGAGGCACATGAGCCTAAAGGCTTAAAGATACATGCTTGGCTCACACGTGGAAGAAGTCCAGGTCCTTCCCACTGCCGTTCTTCTGAAGACTGAGCTTCTCTTTGAGTAGTCAAACATTTCAGCCTTGTCTCCTTGTAATTTCAAGGGCTGTCCATCCACTAGGTTAATCGTCTGCTCCTGCTCCAGTGTGGCCCCATTCACATCTGATGCCTCTGTCTCACAAACAAGCCTGACTTTGTTACTTTTTGCCTCAAAACTTCCTCATTCTCTTTTATTTAGGTTAAATTCTGCAATCATTTTTAATTAAGAATAATACTCCAAGAACTTTTATGGGAAAACCTTATTGTAGACTTATCTTTTCACTACCCTTAGTAGGAGACTTGCTGAGTTGTCCAAGTGCATGGTAGCACATCTTCAATTCTTTTTTATGATACATTGAATTATATTTTTTATTATTCAAGTCTTTATTGGTACATTATGAATACACATCATAATCACATTCAACATTGACAGTTTATACCAGAAGATGGAATGACTTGATTCTCATTCTTCCCCTTTCTCCATCCACCTTGCAACTCCCCACCCCTTATATACATAAGCTTTGTTTCCTGTTTTCTTTATTATTATCACATTCTTTTTCCCCTCATTATTTACCCCTACACCTTCTTTCCTTTTAAATATTTTCTATTTCACAATATCAACTACATATACTAGAACTCATTTGCATCTTCATTTTCTCATACCAGAGAAGAGACATTTACACATCTGTTACCTATTTATTTCACTTGTGAAGATGTCTTGAAGGTACATCCATTTAGGTATGAATGACTCAGTCTTTTCATTTTTTATAGGAGAATAATACTCCATTCTATAAAAGAAACACACCTTCTTTATCCAGTTTCCAGTTGAATTTTGGTTGTTTCCAAGATTTAGCTATCACAGACTGAGCTGTTATAAACAAGGGTACACATATGTTGTTTCTGTGATATGAATCTTTTAATTATTTTGTGTAAATTTTAAAGGAATTGTCAAACTGCTTTTAAAGCTGTGTCATGTCAGACCTGCACAACAGTATTTCAGGGCTTCAGTTTCTCCATATTCAGCCAGCACTTGGTATTGCCTGCCTTTTTAATTTAGACTATGTAGTAGGACTGTGATGACACCTTACATTGTCTTAATTTATTTTTCCTAATGGATAATGATGTTCAGCATCTTTTTATCTAGATATCTGACTTTAAGATATATTCTTTACTATCTACTCAAATCTCTTACTCATTTTGGTTATTTCTTAATATTAAGTTATATGAAATCATATCATCCCAACTAAGTTCTTTATCATTTTTTATGTGCTTGTGTTTTATATAGCTGACTTTCTTCTTAATCATACCTTTAGGCAATATTAATTGTTTTGTTTTGTTTTATTTTGTTTCATTTTCAGACAAGGTCTCCCTTTGTAGTTCAGGCTGGTCCTGAACTCAGCCTGACACTCAGCAATCCTCCTGCCTCTGCCTCCCCAGTGCTGGGATTACAGGCATGAGCCACCACACCTGGCACTGTGGTGTGTGGTACTGATTGCTGCTGGGTGTGAGTCACCACTCCTGGCTTTGTTGTATGTGGTTACCAGGGATGGAACCTAGGCCCATGTGCTTGCAAGGCAGAACCACTGAGCTAAATCTCCTGCCCTGGCAACATTAATTTTGATAAAGTCTAACTTATTATATTTTTATTCTTATTGCTCATGATTTTATGTTCCTCATGCCAAAATCTTTTTATTCAAGGTCACAAAAACTCTTACTCTTTTCTTTCTTGAAGCTACTCAGTGGTAGGATTATTTCATATAAACCTTTGGCCCATTTCTTGTTCGTCTGTGTTTAGCATGGGGTGAGAGTTGATGGATTTACTCTTGTGGCTAGTACTTCATGCGTCTGTCCAGTGGCTCCGGCACCATTATTAGAACTAACTAGCCTTTTGCTGCTGAATTATAATTACAGTTTTGTCAGCCTCTGCTGTTCCATTGATGTGTTTATTCCTATGCCAATGCCTCAACTGGCTTGATTGTTAGCACTTCAAATGATATATAAAATTTCTTTTAACCAGTTAATGGGAAGATTTTATAATATATTTGAGCATTTAAATTATAACTACTATATGAAAATGTTTTTTTAAATCTCAGTAAAACTTTCTCAGCCATTATTTTTTATTGAAATCTTTATTGGTACATTACATATACACATCATGATTGCACTCTACATTGACAATTTGTACCAGTATATGACACAACTTAATTCTCATTTTTTTCCTCCCCCTATGCACCCTACCACTCCTTCCCTCTATATACATAAACTTTGTTTCCTTTCTTTTTTGTTATAATCTCATTATTTTCCCCTCCATATTTACCCCTTTACCCCATTTCACTTTGAGTATTTTCTGTTTCACAATATATAACATACATTCTCTGCCATTATTTTTAATCTAGTAGATGGTAATTGGATTATAGTAAGTCTTGAAATGAGGATGTGTAAGGCCTCCAATTTTACTTTACTTTTCAAAATTGTTTTGGCAAATAAGTATTTTATTTTCATATACATTTTGGAATTTGTTCATCCACTTTTACAAACTTTGGTAATACTGTAAATCTGTAGATTTATTTGGAGAGAATAAGCATTGTAACAGACAGTCTTCCTTCTGGGAACATCCTTCTGCTCTCCCTTATAAGGTAAAGCATTTTTAAGGACTTAGGAAAGACCTTAAGTCCCCAAAGGACACCTTCAGGGAAGCCTTCCTTAAATGGAAAGTTAGATACTGACTTAGCTATGTACAGTCTCTCCTACAGCATAGATTGCATTGAATTAGAATCTTAAGGGTAATGAGTACATTTTGTCTTAAAGTGTTTTAATGCCTAGTGTATAATATGTACCACATGCTAAATAATTATTTCTTAGATGAATTAAGAAATCAATATACTGCATTATGTTGCAAATAATTATAGCATATATATTTAATTTGAATAACTTTTACATAGGTTTTTTTATTCCTAGTCAGTTATTTCTTCCAGGGGAAATAAACTTCTCAAAAGATATATGATGCTTTCTAGTTGAAAAAAGAGTGCTTATGTGTGTGTATATATATGATAAAATGTTAGACATTATCTATCACCTTACCTTACCTCTAAATTTTAAGAATTCCATATAAACCCAAATCTAATCTCCATAATCTGCTCTTCCTTGTCAAAAGTAAAACATATATATATTAGTTAGCTCAAGGTGTTGTACAGAAATACCAGACAGTGGGAATAAACAGAAATTCATTTTCCAGAGCAATGAAGTTTAGTACACAGGAAGATGAACCCTTCCTTGTAAATTACTTAGCACTAAGCAGCCTGGGTACCTGCCCTTGATTGTATTGTTTCACTACTAGAGCACAAGATGGATCCAGTAATTTACAAAGAAAGGCTCTTTTACCTTTGGTTCAAAGAGGACCTTTCTGTGGGGTGAGCAGTTGGCAGTAGAGACCTGTCAATGCTCTCTCCAGAACGAAAGAGGTTGGGAGGATGGCCTCTTCCAGAGTATGTGCTCATGCTCATAGACATAGGAAAAAGTAATGTCTGAGGCCTGAGATGGAGCCCTCTCTTTATGTAACTGCAGTCTCTTATGCTGAAGAACACTTAGGAACACACAAGTGCTCATCTTCCTGTGCACTGAATCTTGAACGTTGAACCTTTAGAAAGACAAAGCCAGAAGAGCAAGTGAATAGACCTTCAAGAGACCCTGGAGTTACCGACTGCTATCAGGGAACCTGTGGCAAGTGCTCCCCAAAAGAAGCTCACTAAGGTGTCAAGAAACAGTAGGGAAGGGATGCAGTGACGGAAGAATGTGTGCACAAACTGGACGCTGTGAGTCCATGTGTGCATGTGCGTTTATGTGTGTGCGCGTGTACACAATCACATGCATAAATGTGAATGGTCAGAAGACTCGAGTAAGAGGCACTTTTGCAGGACCTCAGTGTATTCCTCAGAAGAACACTTGTGCATCTGACAAGTGTGAGGCCTCTTCTCAGAGGTATTGGACAAAGCACCACTTCTGTCCTACAGTATTGAAATCATCTTAGAGTAAAACAAAGGCAACTGCAGGTTCTAGGAGAATAGGGACTTATTAAGTCAGGCAAGATGATTGTACATAGCAAATGTGAACTGAGACACCCTGTTTCTACAGAAGCACAGACAGGAGACTCATGAATGTGTACTGATGCCTCCCACTGGTAAATCCCTCCCATTAATATTCTTTTGTAGTGCAGTGCAGAATGGAAATGTGGTTAAATGAACAATATGATCACCTCAATTCTCATTCTCTGTGAGCTGAAATTGATTGATGCCAGTTCACTATGTCATCTTTGCCAAGTTTATTTTTGTCTGTGATTAATAAAATTACTTTCTTATCTGTGGAGATAGAAAGTTACAAAGACTGATTTACATATTTGGAAAATACCAAGCTAAGCAGATTATATAATGGCTTTGGTCATTTTTTGTCATGGCAGAACAAAAAGATGGCAAGAATTTCTTGAAGACATAACACCTAGAATACTTTACAAATGTGGGAAAATGTTTGAAACTATGGGAAAATGCTTTTTTGTGGTTATAATTCTAAACCCAATGAAGTGTTGGGATGATGAAATTCAGTATAATAAACATAGCTCATCCTTATTGAAATTGAGTCACAAGTTGTTTGATATGAATTCACAAACTTTTCTCTAAATCTCTTCAACCCACAAGAATGCACTTCAGCCCTTCCAGGTGCCTTTATGTTCTCACTGTGGGTCCAGTCTAGCAGAGGGCAGACAGGGCACAGGGAAGGCTCAGAGGCTTGACAGGGAGGGGACTGCACATGGCACTGCTGGTCCCAGAGCAGTGCCATCAACCCACAGCTCAGCCCTCACAGGGTCTGTTGGCAGAGTTGCCTCAGAAAATTCTAATCTTGAGACTATGGCCAGGAAGTGGTATCTGCACAACAGTGTCGTGATGACCATGGAAGATCAAATTCCCATTGCTCCCCTTCCCAGACTCACTAGGGCCTCAGCATCCTCTCCTCCAGGGCTTCCCCACATGGCGTTATATGATTCTGCATGCTGAGAAGATACTGTGAGCATTCATCATCTATACTAGGACCCTGTGATGCCCACTCCTTCATTTTACTGATAGTTAATGATGACTTCTAGGCCTCTGTACATCTGTTATAGTGGATGTCACATGTTCCTTCTGTAGCCATGATAGTTTCCCCTGGAGGCTGTATTGCTTCATATTCTTTTTTTTTTTTTTTTAGACTTTTTTGGGACAGGGTCTCGCTTTGTGGTTCAGGCTGGCCCTGAGCTCAGCCTCCAACTCACATCACAGCAGTCCTCTTGCCTCTGCCTCCCTAGTGCTGGGATTACAGGCGTGAGCCACCACGCCTGGCACAGTGGTATGTGGTACTGGTTGCTGCTGGGGTGAGTCTCCATGCCCAGTATTGTTATGTGGTTACCTGGGAATTGAACCCAGGCCCTTGTGCTTGCAAGACAGGCGCTGGAACCACTGAGCTAACTCCCCGGCCCCTTGCTTTCTATTCTTGTGACATTTCCTTTCCAATAGGCCATGTCTGGCCTATGTATTTCTCTTACTCTTCTTTTAGTCCAGTCTTTGTTATTCTTGTGAATAAAATGAATGTGGCAGGTAGGAAACAGGGAAAGGGGATGTAACTAAAACCTTTGTGGTAAGTCTAACAGCACAAGGTGAAATAATTAATAGAGATACAGAAATGAGACTAGAGAAGAAGCTGAGCTTGGGCCTCGTCTTTGCTGCTCTGGGTAGCAAAGATGGCAGACTTGAGCTTGCCACACCTTTTTTCCCATACATCTCAAGTCACAAAGGACTCAAGAGACCCACAAGGCAAGGTAAACACTGTCAGTAGTCCTTGAGGAATTATATAGATGAAGATCTCATAAGGCAGGGCAGTTATAACCATTAGTTCTTGAGGAATTGAGTCTATCCTGGTATAGTTATGTCCTGAAGTACCACAGCATGTGGCACCATGGGAGTCCCTGTTGCTACCAGAGGTGAAGACAAGAGATAAGTTCCCAAGTCTGTCTGTAGGCAAGAAAGCTTGGTCCAGTCATGGTCCTGATTGTTCAATTTCTCTCAAGTAGGGTTGTTCCTGATAGGCAGGGTCCTTCTTCTCCTAAAGGAGAGGGCATCTGACAGTGTCCGTTTCATGTGATCAGCACATCTGGATTGAGCAGCTGCTGTGGGCTGTGCACATACTCAGGAACTAAGATTTCTGTTCCGAGGGAGTGTGTACTCTGATGATATTACACAGCCATGCAGACATGCATGTAATAAACAATGAGACTGTGTAGAAGGCCTGTGGTTAGCCTGCACCAGTTAATCGACACCCACAGCATCTCACTGCACATCAAAATTGCTAGTTGATTCTCACTCACCTCTCTGCCTCACCTGAGCTGAGCTGCCAGGGCCGGGCTTAGCTGGCTGTGCTGTGAGTAGTTAATCTCTCTGTCCTGCCTACTCTGCCCATCATCCTCGAATCGATGGCTGCTGAAAAACAGCTCTTCTCATGGGCACGGATGAGACATAAAAACAGGCCTAACTGAAAAAACACTATGGCGCTTGTTTGCACCACATCTGCCAACAGCCAGCTGGAAAAAGCAGGTTGTTAGAGAGGTGAGTTCTACTCTTCTCTTAAGTCCAGGTGGGATCTCAAATGAAATCTACATACAATAGGTTAGTACAAGTAAAAACACACAATCTTCCTAAAATTTTATGTGACATGGGAGCCTTGTAAGGAACCAAAAACCCCCAGAAAGGACAGGATCCATATGATTTTCATTTGGGTTAAACAAAGAAGCACAATAGTGGACATAATTAAATTTCTCATGCAGGATACAGTGAGATGAGAGGTCTTTTCCCTCCCTAGATGTTTTTGTCCAAATCTCTCGGTCATGATCCCCCCTGAAGTACAGTTCTTTTTCCCTGTACAAGAAGGGCTTTTTCACATGGGCATTTTCATGCTGTCTTCAGTAAGAAACAGAAGATTATTTTCAAATGGCTATAGTACAAACAGATCCTTCTGCTGAAACAGTGTATTTCCCACTCTTCAAAGCCGTGTGGCTAAACCTTAGCTATTTCTGAGTTAGGAAGGTACATGCAGCTTCTTATAAGAGGAAGCACGAAGGCACTTGGCAAAAGGTGCAGTACAGGAGGAGATGAAGGCTGAGAACAATAATGCAAATCTACTTGAAAGAATTATAAATGTTATGGAGAGAATTAATACAATAGACACAGGAACTGGGAATCTGAGGTAAGGGTTAACTGTACCTTTCCATGAGGTGGCCAGGGACAGACTGGATGTGAAGGAGGCATTGGAAGAAAGAGCTGCAAGAGGTCAGTATGTGAGCACTGTGGCTCTCTGGAAAAGTTCTCTATCAGAAGTAAGAGCCAGTGGAAAGGCCCTGGGGTAGACACATAAGGAGTGTGTGAGGTGTCGCACAGCTTCAGGGGCCGGAGTGACATGAGTGAGAGAGCAGAAGAGGGTAGGAGAAGGCATGCTTTTAGAGAATGGTGTGGGGTCACTGTAAGGACGTAAGTGTTCTGACTGAGAAAGGAGAAACTTGCAGAGATCATGCAGAGGATGGAGGTGCCAAAATTTGCTTTTAGAAGCATGACCTGCCTTCTTGTTGAAGAATAATGACTCTCCTTTCAGTGACTCTTGGCAAGACCAGTTTGGGAAGACTGGCATGTTCCCTGCTGCTCCTCTTCCCTGACTTTGCAGCTCTTGGTGACATTGTCAGGTTATAATTCATTTTTGCACTTAATTCAGTTCAAAGCAGAAGCTTTCACTGTGTTCCCTGTCATCTAGTCCTCAGCACAACCACTGGGGGAGTGAAAACTGGCCTTGTCCACAGGCAGAGTCCGGGGCAGCAAGAACAGCAGGAGCCCCTCCCTAATATTCTGGTATCCCCAGCGCCTAGCAGAACCAGATCCAAAAGCACACAGTGGTGCAGACCTTCCCTCCTGGGTACAGCTCAGTGCTCTGAGCAGCAAGAGCCCATCTGGACTTCACCACAGGGAAGAGGCAGCTTTGAACGTGGTACAAAATGAAGTGTACAACCGGCCAGGCAAAGCTCATTACCCGACATTAAGTTATTTTTATAATAACTAAAAGTGACGATAAGTCATTGACACCGGCTAAGATGCTGCTGAAAGAGGCCACGGCCCAGCAGGTGTGCATGTGGCAGACACGTAGTACCAGTTATTAGGAAACAGGAAAACTGCTTTTCCTGTTTTCGTCAAACAGTTTCCCAGGGTTCTTCTGGGTCTCCTTTGCAGGCCTCTTCTGCCAGTGCTGTCCACAGTGCTTATTACTCCCCAGCCCTGGTGATCATCTCCCAGCTGACCATTCCTCTCAACAGTTCCCACATCCCATCTTTTGAAACACATTTTCTCTTAGGCATTTTAAAAGTCATCTCAAACTCCTCAGGTGGAGACATGAGTGGCTCAGTTTCCAGTCCTGCCCCTCCTGGAGTTGGTTGCCATGTAGGCATATGTGGCCAGGTGTCTCTGATGCCCAGTCAACCAAAGTGGAGTTCTTGTAGTGTTGAGAAACTTGAGTGGTGCTTGAGCAGAGTGGGCGCTGGTGCCAGCTCTCCATGTGTCCTAAATGGGAAGCTTTATTGTCATTGGACAGGAAGGAAGAGACAACCAGCCACCCATCCATTAAGTACTTTGGGATCTGCTCTGTGCAGACCCATCATGAGGAAGGGATATACAGAGAGGGCAAGCAGGCGTGGCCCTGCTCTCCTGAGCTCTTGAGGGTACAGAAGACTGAAGTAAATGCCCCGAGACAGCACCAGGCTGGAGTTGGGCCCATTTGAGAAACTCAGCACACATTTCCAGAGAAACCAGATATTCTATCCTGGTCCTCACTCTGTTTCAGCTTCAAGGATCACAATTTTCATCAATTTTCCTTCCAAAACAGCTTATGTCTCCCAATTTTCTCTCTCTGATATCAATACCTTGTTTGAAGATACAAAATACCTCTCATATCCTGGTGAGTTTGTGGGTCAATACTGCCCACAAAGAGTTGGCAGTGGCCAGCACTGGACACAGACAAAACATAAACAGGCAGTTGGACACTGAAGTCAGTGTGCTGAGAAAGGCCAGATCAGTGTGTTCCTAAGCATAGCATATGGCCCTGCCCAGCCCCCACCCTATCCTAGGCTTCAACCTCCATGGGACTGAGCCCAATCATCAGCTGACATTGATGAAAGAGAAGAGAAGAAAAATTTAGAAAGAGGAGAACAGCAGAAAGAGAAGGTCGAGGAGAAGGATAGACTTTTAAGGTTAGATCAGAGGATGAGGTATAACTAAGTTGGAGAACAGGTGCTTACCATGCAAAATGCCCATGTTCCCTCATCAGCACTGCCAAAACATTAATTAAATATAATTATTCAATTATTTATTTAATTATTTATTGAAAATGATTTATTTTGTGGCTTTTCGCTTCAGAGTTTTCTGTGCTTTGTGCATTTGTATGTTTTTTGAGTTTTTATTTGTTCTTCAGTAGCAAGATACTTTTTCTGGTTGTTCTTATTCTGGATCAGGGCCTCCCTTCAACAGATTTGTCAAGGAATGCTATGCCTAGAAATACCACTTTTTACTCTTGCAAGCAATGCAGGCATTAGTTCAAGAGGTCATAGAAAATTGGAATCTGAAATATGAATTATCATTTGCATATTATTTCAGGTAAGCCTTGAGCTGTATAGCCATGGGGAAAGAAGAGGTGTGATCTTACACATCGAAGACTATAAGATCTCCATATCCAAAGGCTCTCTTGAGATTGTCTTATCCAACCTGCTTATTTTTTTTAAATTATCTTTATTGGTACATTAAATATACACATCATGATTGCACTCCATAATGGGGATTTGTACCAGTATAAGACACAACTTAATTCTCATTTTTTCCCATAGCCCCACCCACCCTACCACCCCCCCATATATATAAAATTTGTTTCCTTACTTTTTTGTTACAATCTCAACATTGTCCCCTCCAACCTGCTTATTTTACAGAACAAGATTCTGAAGCCACCGCATTGCCCTCTCAGCTCACACTGCCCTTCCCACGGTTCCTTCCATACCTCCCTTGACATATAACTGTAGATGTGCCAGGCAGGCAGTCAGGTTTTTGCGCACACTCCTTTAGCTTGGATTTATGCAAGACTCATTTGGGTTTGTATCATTATGCTATACTGATTTTTATTATTTTTAGAGAAATATTTTAGGAGGCAATCTACTCTTTTCTAGCAATATGTAAACCAAAAAATAAATAAATAAATAAATTAGAATGCATAGCAGAACTTCTGCTATGATCCACAAATTCTACAGTTATATTATTATTTTAATGCTAAACCCATCTAATGATACATCCAAAATTTCATAGATCCTCCTCATTTTCAGACATGTTTTTGTGGATATATTTTCAGTGTCCACAATCGTTGAGAACTCCTCTTCACTTCAAATTACTCTAATTCACATGACACTATTCTTCATGTTTCTCTAATAAAAGGAATAAAAGATCCAGCATTTCTCACTTTTCATTCACTCATTTTAAGAATGAATGCACAACCATTATGAAATCATCTGTGCAAGATTTTTAGAAGCAGGCAACAAAAGATGTATCTTTTTAAAACCATTCTCTGTTGGTAATAATTTCTTATGTTAAATAGCTCCTAACATTCACAGCCACTGGACTGATTCTGAGTGCATTAATATTTCCTGTCATGAGATTTTGGGATACACCAGAACAATTTATTTCACAGTGGGGTGCTTATCTAAACAAGATCTGTCTTCATATCTTTCTCAATTTAGCAGAATGCGTTTGCAGTGAATCTGGGCATTATCTGCTTCTAGCTGTTTTTCACAGAAGAAAAAACAAAGACAAGATATGTGCATGAGTTAGTGTGTATTACAGACAGCATCTCCAACAGCTAAACAGTGTCACACAGCAGCTCTGTGCAAATGATGTGAACCAGAAATGATTTTATGTTAAATTTAACTTCTTTCACCATACATATTGACAGTCTCAATAGACTGTGTTTTGAGATTATACTCCTGATGCACTGGGACACTTAGAAAAATAATTTTGATTTTCCCTGAAATATAAACTATTAATTAAGAAGAAAGGGGGTAGTATTCCATAATATTTTTATCAGATATATTTTTCTTCCAGATATTGAAAATGCTATGCAAATTTTTAATTTTATTTATGATGTGCAACAATCATTTCATTATAATTTATCCACTGTTTAAAAGTACTTGTAAGGGGCAAGGGATTTAGCTCAGTGGTTCCAGCACCTGTCTTGCAAGTGTAAGGACCCGGGTTCGATCCTCGGTTAACTATATATAGTACTGGGCATGGAGACTCACACCCAGCAGCAACCAGTACCACATACCACAGTGCCAGCTGTGGTGGCTTACACCTGTCATCCCAGCACTCGGGAGGCAGAGGCAGGAGGATTACTGTGATGTGAGTTGGAGGCTGAGCTCAGGGCCAGCCTGAACTCCAAAGCAAGACCCTGTCTCAAAAAACCTAAAAAAAAAAAAAAAAATTAAATTAAAATTAAAATAAAATAAAATTACTTGTCAGTGTTTGTTTAATAGTATAAACATCAGCAGCTATAGCAGGAATACTCTGGATAACAAGTCATCTCAATAATTTTATAAAAGTACTCTATTTTTATTTCTAAAATATAGTATTAATGTTATAATGTTTACAATCTAGCACTTTAAGAAGCTAATAGGTTCATTTGGTTCAGTCTTTCAATAGTAATTATAAATGGAAATGCAATATAGAAACTATACTAATATCAAACAAGTGTCTTTCAACTTTGAAACCATCTAGGGGAACCAAGTCCCTCCGTAAGCACAATTTGCACTTTTCTTTCGTGTGACCTATTTATTGTCAAGGGCTCCAAAACTTATAAGATCCAACCACCCTTGAGGCATTATATAAACCTAAAACACATACTCATGTTTATGACTATAGGGACAATATTGTATTTCTAATTTCACTTTAATTTATAGGGACTTGGAACTTTTGAAAAGTTGAGGTATGAATACAGGTAGCATGAACCCCCTAATGTTATCTAGATCTATTCCAACTTGTTGTCACATATTTTCCTTTAGTTTTCTAGTCATGCTAACTCATCACTACCTTTTAGGCCTTAGTTCACTTTTTTTCTTTTTTGACTAAGAAACATCCTCTGGCTGACCAGTATTGGATCCAGTTGTCTTCTGTTCATTCTCTCAAAGTGTCCACATTCATAGCTTCACAGTTCACATGTGCTGACTTGAGTCAAGAGAGACAACTATATAAAGTAGGCTGAGAGTTGTAGAAATGACATGTAATAAAATGCTAGGATGAATAGGAAAAAAAACAACACGTTTTTAGAAGTAAGCATAACAGGAAGTGAGGAAGGGGTTGGCATATCATCCACAAAGTTTTTAAGGAAAAGCTCCTGGAAGAAGTTGGACTGGAGCTAACCATGACATTTTTTTTTTTAAAGTACACATAGGAAGAATATTGCACATAGGGGTAAGAACACAAGGGGGAAAATAAAGAGCAGACACTGGCCTGAGAGAAACAGAATTTCTGAGCAAAAAGTGGAGAAATGTTTTAAGGCTGCTTTAGCTGATGGGGCGCTCTGAAAATCAAAAGGAAAACCTGTGGCATGATGGTATTGGTAGTGAATAACAAATGTTTTAGGGCTAAGATCCACCATGACGGAAACATTTTTTGGATACTATTGATACTGTTGCTAGAGTGTTCTAATCTGATCAGCTAGAAAGCTGAGAGTGGAAGAGAAGTGCAGATGGGGAATGCTGATGTCGGTCTGAGCCAGAGTGATGCAGTGAGCCTGGAGGACTCAGGATATACCCACGCTTTCAAACCCTAACATGTCGGCTTTGGAAAACATTATATTTTTGCCCCTTTTTATCTTTACTTAATCAGCAAATATGTCTTGAAATGAAATATGATGGAATCGAAAAAGTGGCTGCTACTTGAAATTTTCACATTTCTCTTCATGATGGTACACAGAGCAAGTTAACACACCAACAGAGATGTAGTTAATTTGCTAGGGGGCTTTTAGGTAAAGCCCAAGGTAGCCACAACAAAAGGCCACATGATGCATAAAATCAAGTCGCTGCTCAGGGATAAAGCTGCACATTAATGATGGGAGTCTGGAGTGATGAGGGGTTCAACTATGGAACTAATGCTGAGGTTAGAAATTTGCTTGAATTTAGTAACATTTAGCACCACAGACGGGACATAAAGCTGCTGAATGAGGATTTAAGGTGGAAGAAGAATTTTAGGAAGGAGATTGCTATGGTTTAGACCTGAAACGCCCCCCTCCCCCAGAGATCCAGTGGTCTCTGACCTCTTCTTTTTGGTAGCACTTAGTCCACTATGCTTCCATCCTTTTGTTTTTATCCCTGTAGTGCTGACTTCTTGAGGATATTAGGCCATATATTGTGGCTTGTGTCTAGATGTCCCCTCGAAGCTTCTTGTGCTCCCAGGTGTGGCTTTTCAGAGCTGGCTGGACCTAGGCTATATGACACTGGGATTAAGAGTGTGCTTTACCAAACAAATCCATTGATTGGTTTTGCACAGTTTTAGATAAACCTTCCTTTTAGGTACCACCTAAAAGGCTTGCAGCATGGATGGAAAAAAAGGGAAAGGGAGGCTTGCTTGCCCCCTCTTAGCTGCTTTACCCAGGACTCTTTCTTCTCTGTGATTCCGTTCTTCCATGCCATGCTTCTGTGTCACCCTGCCTTGGAGCCAGCAGACTATGGACTGAAACCCCTACAAACTGTAAGATGTTTCCTTCTTTAACTTTTGGATGCCAGATATTTTGTCCCAGCAATAATTAAAGTAACTAAGATGCCATTGTCTTTCACTTTTATGGAACAGTGACACAACAATGTCATAGTGGCTCTTTACAGTATTGGCTAAGTGGCTGAATGAAAAATGGGGACATGAAAAGTTTCTATGAGTTTATTGTCTGGACTAAAATATTGGAAGTTCTGCAAACAAGCTGCAAACTCCTTTTGATGTAGTAGACTGGACTAGAGGAAGGAGTCAGACACGAACAAAGCAAGCAAGAAGCAATAGGAAGGGGTGGTTAATAAGGTCGTTTGGCATCTGCCAGGAGCTTAATAGGACTCTGGCTCAATGCAGACTATTTGATAAATAAACTTCATGATTTTAAATTTGGCTGCTGAAGGAATTTTAAATGTCATTCAACTGTTGAAGCTTATTTTAATTTTTTTAACTGAAATCTTTATTGGTACATTACATACCACAGGATGATTGCACTCAACAATGAGAATTTGTACAAATATATGACACAACTTAATTCTCATTTTTTTCACTCCCTTACCCATCCTACCACCCCTGCCCCCTTATTTTAATTTTTGATTTTCTAAAAGTTTAGTCTCTCAGTTAATATCTTAGATCAGGAACCTCTCTAGTAACAAGGATTACTCTCTTGGCTAATAATAAACTACTACAACACATGTATGCCAGAATGCCATCTCTAGTTTCCTTTGTGCAGGTACTATATTGGAGATTTCTTTGTTTATAGTGCATTTGGCAGGTGATAGGTAATTTTGTTATTTACAGTTATACTGAGACATGTTTGACTTCTAAAACTTCAGTTTTCTATTATTTGTTTGCTTATAAACTATCTCTAACCAAATGGAATTTAAAGTGACAATTTAAAATGATAAATTCCAGTTGTTTAATAGTGTAACTTTTCTCCTCTAATTTTTTTTATCGAATAAAATGCTATACTAAGTTCCCAGGAGTCAGCACTATCCATGTATAGAGTAGAGCTTTGAAAATATTGCCATCTGGGACATAACATCTATGCTAGTGTTCTACAAACAAAATATAGTAAAAACAATGGGTAAATTTGTAAG
>PVIR01018759.1:0-32953 GCA_004026965.1 Petromus typicus | reverse complement strand
TCTCCACCTACCCACTGGCTCTAATTCAGACTTGACGATAGTGGAATCTTTTTTCCAGATAGTAGCACTATATGAAGACAGTGTTCATGATTTTTTCTGATTAATTTCTTCCAGTACTTTGTGGTTTTAATCACATTACAAAGATTCAGGTACTTTTTTAACCATGTGGTGGATCTGACAAATAGATTCCAAGCTCTTGAATATAGCAAGCAAAGTATTGCAAAGCATACACTCAGTGGTGAGGGAAAGGCAGCTACATTTATTGGAGGTCTTGAACAGAGAAATGGTACTGACACAGCAGAAAAAGAATGCAACATACTGTACAGATAAATTAAGCTTTCAGGCTCTAGAGCAAGAGCGAGAGAAAAGAAAAAGGAGGGCATATGCTTTGGTCCGAGGTTATACAGAATACTAAAAGGGTGGTACCTGAGCTCAAACAGGTGGAGAGAATTGAATTTCTCTGCCTCTAATATTCGTTCTGTGCTGCCTTCATCCTGGTCATCCTCAGCTGGTTTAAGGCACATCATTGCCAACCCCCAAGCTGAGGGTCAAAGCCAGGCTTTGTGCATACGAGGCAAGTGCTCTTCTACTAGTGTATGCCCTAATCCCACAAACTGAGGTAGATTTCACAGGTAAATAACTGAGTACAGTTCTCTAGACATGACCTGATGACATTTAAGATCTAGAAAGTACTACATTTTTAAGAAATGTACTTAAGAGAGTACATTGGGTTTTTGAGAATCTAGTTATTGCATTAAGTCACCTAAATATTTTGAATCTTTTCATGTTTACCTTTCATCTGTCATTCATATCCTGTCCTTATGGTTGTGGGTGTTCGAGTGTAATGCATAGAACTTTACATTTAAATCTGATATTTCTTAATGTAAGACTTAACCTCTTCGCTTTCAGTCATGTGCGTGCGTGCGTGTGTGTGTGTGTGTGTGTGTGTGTGTGTGTTTTGACTCAGAGTCTCACAGTGTCCTGCCTCAGCTTCCTACATGCTGGAATTACAGGCATGCACCTCCATTTCCATACTGGTGCTTTCAGTCTTGAAACCTAGCTCTATTGATACGTTATCTCTGCAGCTCAGCCTTGGGCAGGGGCAGATTTCCTGAGCCTGTTCCGTGTGTTCTGGTCGAAGACACTGATAAAAAATGCGGAACGTAGATGAGAATGCACAGAGCATACAAACAGAGTTCATTCACAATGATTGAGAAACCAAAAGTCTATTATGACACACTACCAAATACTTGTCTTGGTTGTATAGTTACCAGCTTTTCTAGTCTACTTTCAACAAGAAATGTAGTTAGGCTGGTATGAGTTCATCCTACCCGCTTCATTTCTAGCAGTCTATCTGATAATACAGTGGTGTCTTGCAAACAGAAGTATTTAGCCAGTTTTTTTCTTTTGGTTTGCAGGATCTGCATGGGGTTATAAATGACCACAAACACAAATGAGGCTATTTTTTCCTGACTCATAGAACAAATTAAGTTCATGAACCTTAGAATCTTACCTAGAATATGACATGTTCTCTTGGCTTATGTGCTTTGTAGCATCCATCTTTGTGCTACTTTAAAAAATCAAAGCAATGTTTTCTCATTACTGATCTGGTATTTCTTTTGTTTTCCACAAATCCTTACAGACTTTAACTCATTATCAAGTTCTCTTTGTCCTGGTGGTTCCTAGGCAGCCCTAAGAAGAGAAAAGCATCTGTTGAATAGCGTTCCATTATCAGGGGTCTTTGGTTCAAACCTTAGAATGAGAGAGAGGAAAAAACACTTCACAGGTTTAGGATATAGGATAAAAGTAGGGCTTTAGTTTTCCAAGTGGCATGCCTATGAGAGGCCAGAGAATACTAGAATCACAAGGGGAAATCCTAGTATTTTAATTACAAGATGCTTTCAGGATGCTCTGAGCTTCAGTTCCATATTATAAAAGGTAATAATACTGTGACCTTACTCACAGAGTTGTGATGGGGATTATGCAAAGCAGTGTGGATCATTACTTAATGCAAAATACAGTCTCCTTAAGTTTATCGAAAGTATGTAGAAATCATAAACATTTCTGAATGTTAAGGTGTGACGAATTGAATTCTAATTTAGAAAGCTTGTTTTTCATATAGATTTCACTTAATTACAACAGTTCTATGGGCTGTAACTAGTACTGCTTCTTTATCTATAAATGAAAATGTTTCCTCATGGCCACGCAGTAAGAAAACAACAGGTCCTAGTTTCTGGTCTCCTAACAGTTACCTAGTAGCTCTTCTGAGCCTGAATTTTCACATCTAAAAAGCTAGGGTTTTTTTGTGTCTTTTTTTTTTTTTTTAATATCTAGAATGCTTTAGTATAATCCTAATATTTGTTTGGAGCACACAGCAGATTTTTTGTGGTTGTTTTTTGAAACAGAGTCTCATCAGGAAGTTCAGGCTGGCCTTGAACTCACTGTATAGTCCATGCCGGCCTTGAACTTGCAATGATCTCCCTTCCTAACCTCCCAAGGGCTGGAATTATAGATGTGCATCACACAAGCAGATTTTTAAACATAACTTTGGGAGCTTCATAATTTGAAAATGTGGTTAATTATATTCTCTGTGTAGCAAAATAAGAAAAATTTGCTTGCAAGCAGTTATCAGTCTCTGTGGGAATCCAGATGGAGAAAGTAGGGTTGGGCAAAGGACAGTATTAGACTATGGTATATTTGCAACAAAATGCTCTGGAGGTGGCTTGACCCTTCAGTATTCTGTCATGCTGAAGCCAGATGCTGAGACTGTAACCTTTTATAAGCCATTCTTTGAATGAGGCCCATCTCAAAAGAAGCTGTCTTCAAGAGTGAGATATTTCTCCTTGATTTAGGGCAGTCCTGGAGAGAGACTCAGCTGAGAGCTGTGGTCACATCTCCCTACATCTGGGAGAATATGCCGGGGGTGGGGCCAGTTAAGGGCATTCAACTGATTTGTAAAGAAGAAACATAGCTATGGCCATTTAAAATTCAAAAGAGTAGAAAAACATGAGTTAACGTAATTTTTTGTTTTGGGAATTAACTGTTCTCCATTCCATTCTCCATAGTATTATGCAGTTGCTTGGCGCATTTCCTTCACCTAGTGGTCCTGCATCTCCTTGTAGTCTGGTTAATGAGACCACTCTTATCAAATACTCCAGGCTACCAACCATAAACAAGCATAGTTTTCGGTACTTTGTCTTGGATAACAGTGTCATCCTGGCCATGCTGGAGCAACCTCTTGGAAATGAACAGAGTAAGTTTTAACCTTTCAAGTCTTCTCTGTGATTAAATTAGTGCATTCAGCAGTACTGTCAGGAAAGGGAAGACTGAGTTCTGAGTTATATATTTAACTTGGAAGACTTGGAGTTGTGGAACATTTAAGAAATAGAACATCAGTAAGTGAGAAATATATAGTAAATAGAGTTGTTTAAAAACTCTGAAGTATCTAAAATGTTAGATTATGGCTCTGTAGTTTTATAGAAAGTCTCAATACTATATTTTGTATTTACTGTGTATATAAAAATTATTCACTCTTTCTTCCCTCATGAACTCCGGATCCTGTCCTTCTGCTCCCTTGCCCATTACTCCACTTGTTCTGTTTCAGATATTGCCACCCACAGAGTAAAAATCTGAGGAGTCATCTTTGCTTACTCCTCTTGTTACTCCCTTATATAGTTAGTTTCCAAGTTTCTACCTTCCCAGAGACTCCTTGACACTTTCCGTATTTCTCCCAGAACATCCAAATGCAGGACTTATTATTATTTCTTACCTAGATTATTGTATTTCCTTCGTACCTGGTCTGATTGTGCTTTTGCCACTTCAAAATTTTTTTTGCCTTACCTCTCCCCTGCTTGCTGCAACCGTAGTACTCATCCTCAAGTACAAGTTGACCTACTGAAAACTCTTCACTGATTTTTTCCACTGACACTACATGTAGTGTTTTCCTTCTTTCTTTACCCTGGTTTACAAATCTGTTTAAGATACGTGATTACCTCAGCAACCCAAATTATAGCAAGTTTTTCCTTATGCTAATTGGCACCTGCCAATTTCCAAAGAAAGCCTTATTGCTGGGAAGGTGAAGGAACATGAAGACTACAGAATTTGTGGGCCTACGAGGATCCAGAGAATCACCTTATACATACTTCCCTTATTTAGAAACTCAGAGAAGCTCTGACTTGTGCAGGGTAACTTGAAAAGTACATAATATGGCTAGGTCTTGAACCAGATTTTCTAAACAAAATACTGTCCCTTTCTGGTTTTGTTGTCCCACAGTGATAGGATTTGCTCAGTGGTTAAGGACTCTTGCCTTTGCAAGGGTGAACAGTCTTAGAGTCTCATGTAAATGTTGTTGATTGTGAATAGGATCTCAAAAATCCATCAAATCAAAGTGAGATATTGCCTCATAGTGTAGGATGAATGAGCACAATCCCATATTTCCATCATGCTGTAAGATTTAGTGACTTTAAAATGAAGTAGAATGAGACTATTTTACTGTTTTTTTCGAAAGTGCTGGTCTCACGTCTTTCTGTAGGCACCTATTTATTCTGTACTCCAGACTCCAGACCTGAGACTTACCTGACCTTCTTTGGCCTGTGCTCACTGTTTGTGATTCCACCTTGTGGGGAATCTGCAAAATCTTACTGTACCCTTCAGACTTCCTGGCCCTTTTCCAGGTTTTTTAGGACTCTTAATTTTATTCCAAGTAATTTTATTGAGTAGAAAGTCTACCAAAAATATAAATAATTGGATTTTATACAGTTCTTAAGGACCCAATAGTAATTTATTATAGTGGTTAATAATGGAAGAACTGAGAGAGAAGTTTGAACAAAGTTGACTCCACACCTGAGATAAAAGAAGGAAATAAAAAGGATCTGGGTCTCTAAGGAAGCCATCCTGAGTTTCTATACATCCCCCTTTGCACTGAACTTCTGCTAGGAGGAAGCGGGGCCAGCCTGGAAGGCACAGTGGTACATAAAGCTATTGGCCAATGTAACATCAACACTGTATTTAGATTGTTCCCAACTTTGAGAGGTTAGAAGTGTTTGGATATGACCTACTAGAGATATGAGATGATGTTAGCTGAAGTATTGCTGAATGTTATTTTATGACTTTTTAAATACCTATTCTAAAAATATACAAATCGCACATGCAAATTAATGGCTTCTCTTTTAGGTTCACTATTTAATTTTTTAAATAAATTTAAGTCAATAATAATGAGTAGTTGGCATGAATTAAGACAGTAATGGTCCTAGTGCTATACTCAGATATAACAGAAACTACAAAATGGGTACAGAAAGGCTTGAAGTGTAGGAAACAGTGGGCTAAGGACTTTGTTCATGTGAAACTCTGCAGTTGATAAAAAGTGATTGTCTGAAATAAAAATCCTTCTACATTTTATTCCAGATGATTTTTTCCCCTCTGTCACTGTGCTGGTCCGGGGAATGTCTGGAAGACTGGCTTGGGCACAACAGCTTTGCCTTTTACCCAGGGGAGCAAAAGCAAATCAGAAGGTATCCATCAGAAGTTACAGGGAAGTGATGAGTGTATGTGCATGTGTTTGTGTACAAGTGGGTAGATTCAAGGTCATAACATTTAAAGTGATGACACACAGCTGTAATCCCAGCACTCAGGGAGACAAGGTGAGAGAATCATGATGAGTTCAAGGTCAGCCTCGGCTATAGAGTGAGTTCAAGGCTAACATGAATTACATAGCAAGACCCTGTCTCAAAAAAGCCAAATATATATATATATTCCATAACATTCCAGTAAAAATCACAGATAAAACAAGTATTCTGATCACTGGCCAGATCCTCAGTCCATATCAATATCAGTTTTGGAACCTAAAATTCCAGGTCTACTGAATTACTCTTTGAAGGAATTTTTGAAAGCAGGTGTATTTTCCAAAAGCTTTCCAGGTGATTGTACCATTCACTTAGAAATAAAGACTACTATTCTGAACACTGGCCCAGGGCTTTTGATGCGATTTTAAGTGTAATAAAAGTCATGTACATACCATATATGGAAAAATTTTGGCTCAGCCTTTTGATGTTCTAGCAACTGGTCTTAGTTTCAAATTGTTTTATATGATTTATTCCTCTTTAATATAGTGTGTAAAATCATTTATCTTATGAGTTTTGTAGTTACATGCTATTACTTGCTTGTATGAAAGAGTTGGAAAATTCAGGCAATAGAGAAATTTTAAATCACCTGTTTTCATTCTTCAGAGGGAGATAGCTGTGTTTAATATTTTAGTGGATTTCCTTTTATGCATAACATTTAAATAGGACTTGGGTCATTGGCGTACTGCTTTTTTTTTTTTTTTACTTAATACATTGTAAGCTTTATTTATTACTAAAATTATTTAAAATGTGACTTCCTAAAATTTCATTAGCATTTAAGAGATAACATACACAAGTGGAATATGAATGGTGATACTGGAGATTGAACCCAGGGGTCTTTGCTCTGAGCTACATCTCTGATCCTTATTGTTGGTTTGTTTGAGGCAGGATCTTGAAGGCTGGCCTTGAATTCACTGTTTGGCCTCAAACTTGCTACAGTCTTCCTGCCTTGTTCTTTTTTGAGTGGAGATCTCATTGAGTTTTTAATTTACCCAGGCTAGGCTTAAACTTGTGGTCTTCTTGCCTCAGCTTCGGAGTGCTGGGACTTCAGGCATGTGCCACTATAGTTGGCTCAGAAGTCTTTTAGTATCCTCAATGTCTCTGTCATGTAAGCTGTGCCTTGTACGCTTTAAAGAATATACCCTCATTTTTTTCTGATGGTATGATACGTGTCACCTTTTGTTAACAGCTCTCTTAGTGTTGACTACTTAAAGGGAATGGAAAAGAACCAAAACTTACTGATACAGGTACCATATCCATATTAAAGCAAGGTTTGTGAGACATGAGGACCTAGTTTTGGTGTCTATACTCTCTTAGTTGAGCCACCTAGGGTTCCAAAATTGAATTCACTTTGTAGAACTACCCAGGAGACCTAACTTGTACTATATGGTATGGAGTAACTTGAGAGCTATTAAAGAAATGGAAGTTTGAGTCCTAAAGCTCTGAAATGCCTCCTTCATTAGCTTAGCACTAAATGTGGGGAATTCAGGCAGGGGCCAGAAGCAGTCCTCAATTCATTCATCAGTCATGACATCTATACTAAACTGATGAATGTTTTTAAGAAAATAAAATTGAGCATTCAAGTATTTGCTGCCTGCATTTACCATGAACTATAGCAGTTACAGATTTTTTGCAGTTTTTATATCTAATCTTAGGAAACAAAGGCATCAAAGCAGACGGGGAAATGCATGTCATTGCACATGGGTATTGAGCCTTATGTAATAAATATAATGTTACTTTTATTATTTTAACAGCTTTTTGTCCCTGAACCTCGTCCAGTTCCTAAAAATGATGTTGGATTTAAATATACTGTGAAACATCGGCCATTTCCTGAAGAGGTGGACAAGATTCCTTTTGTAAAAGCAGATCTGAGCATTCCAGATTTGCATGAAATTGTCACCGAAGAAGTAAGATAAATTGTTTTTAGCTGTTGTTACATATGAATGCGAACATTCTTAAATGACCTCTGTGGTCAAGGGATTGCCTTTAGTGTATAGAAGGTAACTTGTAGCAAATTGAGTGTAGATTGTGATTGACTGATAGGAACTGGATATCTCTGAGAGACAAGGTCACTAGCTGCCTGGATTGTTCCATTGATAGGTTTCAGCAGTGTCAGACTTTGGTATTGAAGGATATTTAGAAGGAAGACAAGTTCAGGGAACATCTGATAATCCAAGCAGGAGAAAAGAAGGACTATATCTCTGGAAATGAAGCTTAATATTTACATTGTACTGTGGGGGTAGATCTAGGTAGTCTTAGGTTGATGACAGAAGGAAAAGAGCCAAGAAATTTTAGATTTTGATCTCAAGTGACAGAAAATATGGTGCAGCCATTTATAGGAGTATGGATATAGAAAAGAGACAGGTTTGGGAATATGGAAAAAGTTTATTGGTTTTAGGTTAATTTAGATACTTAGATGAAATAACTGATCTCTTATGTCAAGGGAGAAGAACTTTAAGAAGTGGCAAACCGAGATATGTCAGATCATGAGCAAACAGGGCAGTGATAGAGGACTAAATTCTAAAATGCTGGAGAGATCTGGGAGAACGAGGAGTAAGAAAAGGCACTCAATTTGGAGTTGAATTGTACCTGGTCTTTGAGAGCAAGTTCAAAGGAGTGTCAAGTGGGAGGCTGAGAGTAAACAGTTGGGGAATGATTTATATGAGAGAGAGATATGAAGATGAAATGGTCTCGTAGCAGTAAAGACAGAGAATGGAGAATAGCTTTAGGAAGTAGCCTGAGAAGAGACAAGATTAGATTTTTTCTTTTCTTTTCTTTTGAATTCAAGAATAGGAGAAATATTAAATATTTATAGTTGAATATAAAAACCTAGTAGAGAGAGGTCTGATAACACTAAGAGAATTATAAGTAATAAAAGCAGAAGAGTCAAGAGTCTAGGTAATTTCATTTAGAGAAGGGATATTTCTGATAATACAGAAGGGGATGAGAGAGTAGATAAAGGTTCAAGACACTTAGAGTGGAAAAAAAAAATTGAAAAACCTTATATAAATTTTAGACGCAGTTCTTACAGTATACAAGGTTGTCAACAATAGTTCTTAAAATTGCCAGACAGTCCAGACAGAGTTAAGTAGCATCAAGTGTGGTAAAGTTATTTAACTCACTCTACTCACTTCAAGTCCTTCGGACCTGAGAGCATAAGTAAAGAATTGGAGTGTGTAGAGTCTGATAAGCTTAGGAATTTGGGGACATACAATTCAACACAGCCTTTTACATGTATACGGATAGGGCATTAAGATGTTAAATGTGGATGAGTAAAGCTTAGTTGGGAAGCAGAAGGATGCTGGAGTTACAGAAAAACAGGAGGCGGAATTGAGTGCCTTTCAGTAATGGAAAAGCACAGTCTTAGGGAGTGCAGGAAGGGAATTTAGGATTGAAGAGGAATTTCAGAATTATAGGTCTTGAAGTAGGCCACAGATGAGATTTAAGATGTTCTCAGGGCTAGTTATGTTCGTCCTTCAAGTTTATAGTCTGAGAGGGAAAGGCTGGAGGATCACAAGTTAAAGTCTAGTCTTGGCGACTTAGAAAGACCTTGTCTCAAAATAAAAATCTATGAAGGGATGGGAATATTTGTGAAGGCCTAGGTTCAGTCCTCAGTACTCCCCTCTACTAAGTGCTGAGGGTGGGCAAAGTTGTGAAGGCTGAAGTTGTAGAATTGAGCCAGCTTGTTAGAAGATTGGTATAGAAGGCTCATCATTCACCAGAGAATGGAATTTTAAAGTAGGTTTGATCAGAAGGGAAAAAAAGGATCTGGGAGAGTCTCAAGAATACAATTAGGGAATCCAAGCTAGGACTTCACAACATACAGGGATGCTGCAGGGTAAAAGTCAACGGATCTGAAAGTAGGGGTGAGAGAAACACGTCTTCCTTTCTTTTTGCCTGTTTGAAGGAGAACAAAGACAGAATGATATTTACAGCCAGGAGATTAAGAAGCAATTTTGAAGGATAGAGGAGTAAATTCACAAAATGAAATATCTGGTTTATTTCAGTTAGAAGAGAGACATGAGAAATTAAGGAGCGGCATGGCCCAGCAAATTGCTTATGAAATACATCTTGAGCAGCAGAGTGAAGGGGAATTGCAGAAGAGAAGTTTCCCGGACCCCATTACAGACTGCAAGCCCCCACCTCCTGCCCAGGAATTTCAGACAGCCCGCCTCTTCCTCTCCCACTTTGGGTTTTTGTCCTTAGAAGCATTGAAGGTAATTTTCATGAATTTCTGTGAGCAAAAAATATTCATAAATTAAAAGGCAGCTAACGATAGTTTTAATGTTTTTATGAGAAAATTTTTTTTTAAACCTGATGATAGGTTTGCTGTGCATGTAAATAAATGAAATTCTGTGTTATTGTACATTATACTGTGAGTGCCAGAACAATTTACCTTATAAAGGCATTCAAAGTTCTGTCTGAAGGGACTGATTTTGATAATACACCCAGCCCTGAATTTTCTTGATTAATACAGGACCCATATTTAAACACATAAATGAAATCTGCAGATAATTAGAAAAGGAATATTGAAGAGTTTGCTTAGTAAACTTAATTACTGAAAGTATGGGCTTCAGTTGACTCAGCTCTTTCATGCTTCTTTAAAAGAGATAAAAATAATTCTGTAGTGTTTATGAGCCAACCCCTTTTATGTTGTACAATAAGATCAGACTGTTTAGGTCTCTGTCCATTATACCTTGTCAGCTGTGTGATCTTGGTTACCTGGTTTTTTCATACTATAATGCAAGGGTAATAAAAATAGCCTTTTCTTTGGTCATGTGAAAACTAAGTTAACTGGTATAAGAGTCTTCAAATAGTATTTAACAAATGAGCCAGCTTGTAAGGTAAACATTGCCTTTTTTTTTTTAGTTTTTTGAGACAGGGTTTCACTTTGTAGTTCAAGCTGATTTTGAACTCAGGCTCGAACTCACAGTAACCCTCCTGCCTCTCCCTCCCAAGTGCTGGGATTACAGGCATGAGCCACCACACCCAACACTGTGGAATGTGGTATTGATTGTTGGTAGGCATGAATACCCATACCCAGCATTGTTGTATGTGGTTACCAGGTATGGAACCTAGGCCCTTGCACTTGCAAAGCAGGCAACGGAACCACTGAGCTAAATCCCTGGCCCCAACATTGTCATTTCTTTTTTTTTTAGGTTTTTTTTTGAGACAGGGTCTCGCTTTGTGGTTCAGGCTGGCCCCAAGCTCAGCCTCAAACTCACATCACAGCAATCCTCCTGCCTCTGCCTCCCGAGTGCTGGGATTACAGGCGTGAGCCACCATGCCCGGCACTGTGGTATGTGGTACTGGTTGTTGCTGGGGTTAGTCTCCACGCCCAGTATGGTATGTGGTTAACCGGGGAATCGAACCCGGACCCTTGTGCTTGCAAGACAGGCGCCGGAACCACTGTGCTAACTCCTTGGCCCCCAACATTGTCATCTCTTAAGCTCAGAACTATGTCATTTATCACTCTTAGTTTATAATTTCTTAATTTAATTTTTATTAAATTGTGAGCAAGTATCACTTTGTAAATAATAAAAGAAATAATAGTTGCTTCTTTCTTCCTTTGGTGGTAGGAACCTGCAAATAGTCGTCTACCTCCTCACCTTATTGCACTTGATTCCACGATACCTGGGTTTTTTGACGACATCGGGTATCTGGATCTCTTGCCATGTCGTCCTTTTGACACAGTTTTTATTTTCTATATGAAGTCAGGTCAGAAAACAAACCAAGAGGTAAGAATTTGAATTTTTTTGGGAGGGATGACTTTTTGTGCTATGCATATGTAAAATTTTATATAAAAGGATTTTACTTGTCCTTTATAAGAAATGAGCATTCTATACTTGATGCTTAAGTTACGTGAACCAGTTCAGAAACTGAATGAATTAAAATTGTGATGCTTAGTGTCCTGAGTCTTGATTCTTAAGGAATATCGTGTAATATAGATTTGTAGTATGTCTTTCTTCCCCTTAAGAAATTCGTATTCCTAAGACAAATGAAAGTAAAATACAGAAGTTTCACTACAAAAACCTAAAGCTAGGCTTGATTTCTCAAGAATAGAACATTTGTAGTGAACATCTACTGAACATCATCCTGTGCTGTGGCCTAAATTATAGAAGGGAGCCACAGCCTTCCCCTTCAGGAGCTCCCTTTTCAGGTACTAATCTCACAAGCAAATTGTTCAGGTGAGGCATGCATAGTTTGCAGTAGGAGAAAGAACACCTGAGTAAGAGATAAAAACAGGCAGGGTGTAACACAAGTGGATATGTGTAACGGAAGAAAATAGAAGGAAAAAGAAAAATAGAGGTGAGAATGAAAGCCTGAAGGAGGTGATTTTCAGGTTTCTGTTGGAAATGAATAGTTGAAATGTATTGGGGGGCTGGGGATTTAGCTCAGTGGTTCCAGCTTCTGACTTGCAAGTGCCAGGGCCTGAGTTCGATCCCTAGTAACTACATAAAACAGTGCCGGGCATGGTGGCTCATGCCTGTAATCCCAGCAGTTGGGAGGCAGAGGCAGGAGCATTGCTGTGAGTTCAAGGCTGAGCTCAGGGCTAGCCTGAACTACAAAAGTGAAACCCTGTCTGAAAAACAAAAAAGAAATCTGGAATGGACAGTTAACCAGCTATGATTAGGAAAGGGCCAAAGGGAAGTTTGTTAAGTGTAGTATTCAGATGTAGTAGATTAGGGCACTGTGACTGTATCATCTTGAAATAACACCATTCACTAATCAAATTAGCGTACCTTTAGAAATTCAGTGGCACAAAATGTTTTTAAGAGATGTACTATTTCAAATTATGTATTGGTGAACTGCTAAAATTCATTTCATGTTATTGGTTCAGTATATAAAATTATATTATTATCTACTACCTATTAGGTCCCAGGGTTGTAGTGATAAACAAGATACATGAAACTTCTAGCCTGCTAAGACTATTGTCAAGAGGGGAAAATAGACCATTAAATGATTGCTCATAGTTAGAAGTGTGCTAATAGGGCTATTAAAGCCTGTTATAGGAGCCATAATAAGAAAACCTGGCTTGATTTTAAGAAGGCTTTCTGGTATTTGATGTATGCATGAACCATAGGGAAAAAAGCAGAAGCAGATTGTTTTGACAAAGTCATAATGTTTAGTTCCCCAAAAGTAAGAGAATATCGCATGGGAGTTAGAAAAGGTAGGCTGTTGGTAAATTAAACTAAAACACAGAAGCTTTGGGAACTGAGGGTGATGAGGATACTATGAAAATACCTGAAGGCTTCCTTGGGAATGGCTGAGACCTTGCCTCCCTGTCCACAGGGGGCTTAATTTCCAGTTGCCAACAAGTGGCCTGCATGTTGAATTTGACTCACTGGTTTTTCACTAATTTTCAGAAACTATGTAAGAGTTTCACAACTAAATAAAAAAATTAATTGCAAACCTGGAGCTGGCTGTCAAATCAGCTTCTTGATTACTTTATAGTTTCATGTGATAAGATATAGATGAACCAAACAAATATGTTTCTAAGGGACAGGTTCTGTGTTAAAGAGGTAAAGCTAGCAGTGGGGCCCAGTAGATGAAGAAATTTGTTTGTTTGTTTTGTGCTACTGGGGATTGAACACACAACCTTGTGCTTACAAGGCAGGCAGCAGTGCCACTGAGCTAAATCCCGGCCCTGAAGAAATAATCTATGTAACTTCTTACATTTTTACTTCACAGGCCACCATGTGGTATTGCACGTAGATTAGTATTGTGTGGATGTTCTGTGGACTGGCTACATCAGTCACACTAAGAGAGGGAGTTAAAAATAATGATTCTAGGACCTTGGTTTTGCTGATTTTGGTATAGGTTTAGAAGAAGCTGAGAGAATCTTATCTGTAGAAAATTCCCCAAATAATTGTGATACCCTCTGACCCCTAACTCACTTTTTATTTTTTTTAAGAGAAGAATTTCTTATTTTCCATTAGAAAATAAGAGAGCACTCTGGCCATCTTGAGCCAGATAATTCTTTTGTTGTGGGTACTGTCCTGGGAAATTTAGAACATTCAGCAGCATTTTTGGCCTCTACTATTAGATACTGGCATTATCTCACCAGTTATGATAACCAAAAATATGTCCAAATATTGCCAGAAGGTCCATAGCAGGGAGAATTCCTCCCAGATGAAATCCTATTTATCAGAATGAGGAACTCTCTTTTCTAAAGCCAGGAAAAGCCCAACCATTGCACTTGGTACTTAGTAAAAGGAGAGAACCTTCTGGTCATTTCACTTTTCCTGGAATGAGACATTCCTGTGGACTAAGCAAAGGATATTTTTACCCTTTTTACGTTTCTAGTAATTTGTACTTTTAGGGCCAGGGATTTAGCTCAGTAGTTCGAGCACCTGCCTTGCATGCACAGGATCCCAGGTTCTATTCCCAGTAACCACATACAACAATGCCGGGCGTGGTGACTCACACCTGTAATCCCGGCACTCAGGAGGCAGAGGCAGGAGGATTGCTGAGCTCGAGGCTGAGTTCAGGACCAGCCTGAGCTACAAAGTGAGACCTAGTCTCAAAAAACTAATAAAAAAATAAGTTTATAGTTTTATAACAGTTCCCAAGACTTATAATTAGATGATCACATTTCCTGGCTAATATTTCTTATTAGCTAGGCTTTTCTCTCTCTCTCTCTCTTTTTTTGGTGGTGGTGCTGGGAAATGAACACAGGCGCTTGGATTTGTGAGGCAGGCACATGCCACTGAGCTAAATCCCAGCCCTGCAGTTCATTCTTTGAAGACATGAATATTATGGCTTAAAAAAAATTTTTGTAAATGCATCTGGCTCTGTAATTTTTTTTAACAGGAAGGAATCTCAAGACTTTATTTATATTGTCTCATTTAATCTTCACACCTATCACTATTTACCTCATTCTAACTGAGACAAATTAAGAAACTAAGCAGGACCTTGGTTTTGCTGACTTTGATGTAGATTTAAAAGAAGATGAAGAAGTCTTATCTGTAGGAAATTCCCCCTATAAACTTAAGGAATTGAAGCATTTTTTACTACAATGATTTACTGCAACATTAAGCATTTTTTTTACCACAGTGATAAAATTCCCAAATTTATTCTGAATCTGTGACTTGATTTATAAGTTAACTGATTTTTAAGATTTATGTGAGTATGTTCTTGTGTTTCTTTCATGATAGCTGATGATTGATATGTATTCCAGATTTTGAAGAATGTGGAATCTTCCAGAAATGTTCAGCCACATTTTCTAGAATTTCTGCTCTCCCTTGGCTGGTCAGTGGATGTGGGCAGACACCCTGGTTGGACTGGCCATGTTTCTACCAGTTGGTCAATTAATAGTTGCAGTGATGGTGAAGGGTCTGAACAAGGTAAAACTTACAAGGGCTTTTCGTTGAGCTTGATTTTTCTTCCTTTACTATGAATTTATGGCCTGTTTTAAAAAGTAAACAAAGATATATAAAGGAAAATTCTTCTCTTACTCCTAGTCCTCACAGGAGTGGGTCACTTAATGGTTTGTGTATTCTCCCAGACCTCCTCTCTCTCTCTCTCACTCTCTCTTTTATATGTATGGGTGTTTATAAGATGGTAGAATAAGGTGAATTCACATATAATTAATGATATTACAGTGCTAGTAAGTTCCTTTTCATAATATGACCAAACAGAGTGCTTTCTATAAAAGTTCTGTAATAAGTATATTATCTATAGTAAGCATTACAATTTCCTAACAAGGGAGTTTTATCTAATAAATATGTGTTCTGTTAAGAAGTATTTTTAAAGACTTTGTGGTCATCAAAATGTCAGTTAAAGGTTATATTCTTGGGACTTTATATCAAAAACTTTTTAATGAAGAGCCATGTATTTCAGAGATTCTTTTCTATCACTATCACTCTTTCCGAGGAACTTTGTAATCAAGATAACAAGGATTAAAGCAGTATAATTTTAAACTTCCACTTTTGTCCCACCTGGATAATGTGTTTTGTTCATGGGTTCCTGCAGTTGCTAAAAAGTCTTCTCTCTGAAGTTAGTATTGTTTGTGTCCAATGCTTTGAGTTTTCAATTCTCATGTCAATAAGATTACACAGTATCAAGATTTCTGTTAAAAACCATTGCAACTTGATCTCTTAATTTTAATCAACTTGATTCTAATTCTGACTAAAATTGAAGGAAAGTGATTGAGAATATAATGTAATTTTACTTTCTGTATATCCTGAACATATGGTTGATTGTTTTTATATACAAAATTTCAAAAAGTGGAATTGATAAGAGTCATACACTATTTTCATTTAATAAATATGTCACTTGAGTGGTTATGGTTGCAAATAACAGAAAACCTAATCTAAACTGGCTTAGATTTTTTTTTTTGATTGGATTCTTCATTGGTACATTTTATATACACATCATGATCACACTCAGCGTTGAGAATTTGTACCAGTGTATGACACAACTTAATTCTCATTTGTTCACATTCCCCTACCCACCCTACAGCCCCTGCCCCCTGTGTACATAGGCTTTGTTTCCTTTTTTTACTATCACATTTTTCTTTTCCCTTGTTACTTATCCCTCCCCTTTTCCCTTTGAATATTTTCTATTTCTCAATATCTGTCCTACATTCTAGAGACCATTTACATTTTCAGATTCTCATACCAAAGGTAATAACACATCTGTGACCTATTTATTTCATTTATGAGTATGTCCTCGAGGTATGTGCATTTGAATATAAATGATTCAAACTTATCATTCTTTATGGCACAGTTATCCTCCTTTTACTTAAAAAAAACCACACACACACACATCTTTATCCAGTCTCCAGATGATGGACATTTGGGTTGTTTTCAAGATTCAGCTATCATGAACTGAGCTGCTATGAACGTGGGTGCACATATGTTGCTGTGATATGAATTTTTTAATTCTTTCATGTATATCCCTAATGTCAAATGGGATCTCTTTTTTTTTAAGGTTTTTTGAGACAGGATCTCGCTTTGTAGTTCAGGCTGGCCCTGAGTTCAGCCTCAGACTCACATCACAGCAATCCTCCTGCCTCTGCCTCCCGAGTGCTGGGATTACGGCGTGAGCCACCACGCCCAGCACTGTGGTATGTGGTACTGTTTGTGCTGGTCGTGGGTCTCCACGCCCAGTATTGTATGTGGTTACCGAGGATTGAACCCCAGTCCTTGCGCTTGCAAGACAGGTGCTGGAACCACTGAGCTAAATCCCTGACCCTCAAATGGGATTTCTAATCCTAGTTTCTTAAGGAATCTCCACACTAATCTCCACAGTGGTTGCACCAGTTTACATTACAACCAATGTGGAGAAGGCTTCCTTCCTCCCTGCACCCTTGCCAGCTTTTGTTGCTGGTTAATTTCCAGATAGCAGCCATTCTTTGTGAAGTGAGATGAAAATCCTCAGTGTTATTTCCATCTGCATCTCTTGAATGACCAGTGATGTTGAGCTTTTTTAAGTTCTTTATATATTCTAAATAGTAGAAACTGGCTTAAATTTTGAAGGATACTTATTGCCTCATCTAAATGAAAATTCCAGAGATTGGTTTTGAGTACCATGTGATGAGCGCTCATATATTACTTTGTCATTTTTCTTTAGCTCCATTCTCCAAATTGTAGTTTGTCACCCTCTGGCTACTTTCATAGTACAGAAAGGCAGTTCTGGGCTTTACATGTATACTTCATACTAGCCTCAAGATTAGAGATTAGCTGAATTTTAAAATTCTGCTGGCCCCCATTTCCTCAGTTGCACCGTGGTTAGATATCCCCCCAAACTGTTCAGAGTGATGAAAAGACTCTAGAAAGGTGGACAAGGAAGAGTTAATTCTACCCACACTTCAGGCTGATACAGTGTAGGGGCAGGTGAGGTGAGTGTCAGGGCAAGAACTAGACTGTCCATTGCAAAGATACAGGGTACTTGCCCGGAGAATCTCTGGCAATATCTGGTTAGTTTGTTTGTTGGTTGGTTGGTTTGGATTTTTTTTTTTTTTTTTGAGCAGGATCTCACTTTGTAATTTAGGTTGGTCCTGAACTCAGCCTCAAACTCAGTAATCCTCTGCCTCGCCCTCCTAAGTGCTGGGATTACAGCCGTAAGCCATCAAACTTGGCATTGTGGTATGTGGTACTGATTACTGGTGGGCATGAGTCACCACATCTGTAGTGTATGTGGTTACCGGGGATCAAACCTAGTACCTTGCACTTGCAAGGCAGGTGCCGAATCACTGAACTAAAATCCCTGGCCTTGTTTGGTTTTTTTAAGTAGAGTGTTATTAGTACTCAGTCCCACTCTCATTTAGGTACTGTGGCTGCTTTTATCCTACAGTGGCAGACTTAAGTAATTGTTGCAGAGATTGTATGACCTACAAAGCATAAAGTGTTTACTATCTAGTCCTTCAAGAAAAAGCTTGCTAACTTCTGGTCTTAATTCATTTGCCACATGTTCACTAGCATTAAGAATCTTCTGGTATGTTAGGTGAAAAATTTTGCTTTTAAGTATAATTAAAAGTAAAGGTCTTTTCCTGTTTTTATTTCTTTCCTGAGAACTATTTGTTCATTTCCTCTCCTTTGTTAAGTTATTGACTTTTTATGTATTATTGTTAGGTCATGGTGTTCATTTCAGTTGTGAACTATACCAGCTCTTAGGATTACTTCTTTTAATTCAGTTTTGCTAGCTTACAGCAGATAATCAACTCGCTTGTTCATTTTCATATTATATCATTGCTCATTTGGGAAAGTGGAGCAGAAACAGAGCTGAGTACTAGCAAAGAAATACCAGGGACGGAAATATTTTTAAGCAACCCTCCCCCATATACATACCCTGCCCAGCTTTGTTAGAGGGACTGTGGTGGTCTCCTTTTGGTTATTTATGAGCTCCCAAAGGACTACTCCTTTACTCTGCCTCGTACTGGTAAGTTTAAGGTCCTGCCAAGCAGAAGTGGTTTTTTACAGTTTCAGAAACTATGAAGTTGAGACTTTATGGGCTGGGGATTTAGCTCAGTGGTTCCGGCACCTGTGGTCACGCTTGTAATCCCAGCACTCGGGAGGCAGAGACAGGAGGATTGCTGTGATGTGAGTTTGAGGGTGAGCTCAGGGCCAGCCTGAACTACAAAGTGAGACCCTGTCTCCGAAAAAAGAAAGAAATTGAGATTTTATGACTTATAGTTAGTATGAAGACATTTAATAAGCATTAATTCTTTCACATGAATTGGTTCCCACTGGAAGCATACCTTCTATTATATATTATCACTTTATTAACCAGTTAACACTTTATGAAGCAGGAACATCCGCTTCCTCTTCTAGAAGCATAATGTAGTGTTTCTTTTTCCTAGATGAGGTCATATCCTCTGAAGATGTTGGGGCTAGCATTTTCAATGGACAGAAGAAGGTGCTGTATTACGCCGATGCCCTGACGGAAATAGCCTTTGTGGTTCCTTCTCCTGTGGAGTCCTTATGTAAGAGTTTTTGTTTTTTTAGTCTTGATGTGTTGCCATTTAGGACCTACTTTTATATTCATAGGTTTGTGCAGTATTGTGGCATTGAAAGAGATCTTGACATCATCATTTTCTAGCCTCTAAAGCACTGTAATTATTATTAGTTGTACAAAAGGTAAAAGATACCATCGTCTCTGAATTTCTGATAGAAAGTAACAATATAGACTGATCCTCAATAATCCATGTAGTAGAGTCCCACTTCAACCCAATTTTTTTCTTTTGTTCATCTTAATTAATCAATGGGTAGATAACTTGGTTTACAGTTCATTTCTTTCACAAATTATGAGTTATTGATACCTTAGCTACCTCTTCATTCCCATATGAGAGCCTTCATGAGGAACTTTGTAGAAGCCTTCAGCTGAAACTAACTCATAATGATACCAGGCTGATGTTCTGACACTGAACAGAGGAAACTTTAGCAGCCTAGAAAAAATGAGCAGTCCAGCTCAGGAGTGAGTCAGACTTCTTAGTCTGAACTCGTAGTCTTATTTTACCTAGGACCTTCCTTTTTGCGCATTAAACTCATTGCTTCAGATCTAGCAGGCAATAACTCAAAAATGACACCTTCTTTAGTAACATCATTGTAGGGTGAGATACTGTTTATCACACTTTTATAGTAGCATCCTGAGGCTAACAATCCTAACCACTTCCTAACCTTGTGCTTAGACCCTTGACTTCCCATTCTTTGCCCTTCCATGCGCTAATATTTTAGCAGCCATTTGCCTGCCAATGCTGTGGTCTGTGACCCTAATTCCAGCAGCCCATCTAACCAGCAAGTCCCTCCAGAACTAGAGTCCCATGCTTGCAGCACAGTTTCTGCAAGTTGGGTCTTTGCTTCCTGTCATGAACCATCCATTATGCCAGCTGTGACTCACCTCCTGTTTTCCAATACAGTATTTGTATTCCTCTAGGTTTCTGTTTTATTTTTAGCTCTATGTGCTTATCTCCAACCAGATTGTTCCTTAATCTCAGAAACTAGGTTGTCCATAGCTTTTGGTTATTCTAGTATCTACTTTACCTAGGGTTTCAGAATAGAATTTATAATAAAAGATAATTCAGGCAATAACAGGTAGTTTTTATTATATTTCTTATATGGTAAATCAGATGTTTCCTAGCCTTGTGCTTTCCTTTGGAGCAGTTTTCTTTTGGAGCAGAAGCCAGTGAACTATATAGCACACCTGCCAGATTCAGCCAAGAATGACTTTTACATGTTTAGAAGGTCATAAATACAAAGATGAATATGCAACAGAGACCTATATAGCCATCAAAACCTAAAATATTATTACCTGATTCTTTACAGAAAGTGTCTAGAAGCAGTGCTATGACTTAGACAAGTTAGCATAATTCAACTTTTTATCCAAAGAAGTAGCAGTTATTTTAATTGATTTTTCTTCTTTGCCTTCTAGCTGATTCTTTGGAAAGTAACATCTCAGACCAAGATAGTGACTCAAACATGGATCTGATGCCAGGAATTCTGAAACAGCCATCCCTGACACTGGAGCTTTTCCCCAATCACACGGACAATCTTAATTCTTCACAGAGGGTAAGCCATTTTGTGATCTCTAAAATTTGTAGTGAAACAAAGATAGTTACAGAATCATATCTGGAAAGTTAACTTTAATTCAGAGAATAATTATAACAATATTTATTGATTAACTGGTAACGTAAATCCTTAAAATCAGTTTACCTCAGTTTCCTTTTTTCTAGCCTACAGCTTCATTCTGAGTCTTTCTTTTCCTTCATTTGTCATTTTGGTGCTGTGCTTGTTTTCTTTTTTATTTTTTCTTCTTTTAAGGTTTTTTTTTTGAGACAGGGTCTTGCTTTGTATTTCAGGCTGGCTCTGAGCTCAGCCTCAAACTCACATCACAGCAATCCTCCTGCCTCTGCCTCCCGAGTGCTGGGATTACAGGCGTGAGCCACCACACCCGACACCAGTTGATTGCTGCTGGGCGTGAGTCTCCATGCCCAGTATGGTATGTGGTTACCGGGGATCGAACCCGGGTCCTTGCGCTTTCAAGACAGGCGCTGAAACCACTGAACTACATCCCCGGCCCTTGTCAATTGCTTTTTAAACATTTTGTTCCCTGCAGTATCCACTAAAGGTATAGCATTAGCTGTACATTCATTATCTTTAATCATTTAATCATGACAGCATTTTAGAGAGTAGACCTTTTCAGAAGACTCTGTTTATCAGCTGTTTCATTTATTGCTATTTCATTCCCTGTGTTCAACTGTGGTCCAAAAACTAAGTGAAAAATTCCAAAAGTGAACAATTCCTAAGTTTTAAAGCACATTCCATCCTGTATAGGTTGGTGAAATCTCATGCAGTCCTGTTTCATCCTGTCTGGGATGCAAATCATCCTTTTTTTTTTTTTTTTTTTTAAGGCTTTTTAAGACAGGGTCTCGCTTTTATGGTTCAGGCTGGCCCTGAGCTCAGCCTCAAACTCACATCACAATCCTCCTGCCTCTGCCTCCCAAGTGCTGGGATTACAGGCGTGAGCCACCACGCCCGGCACTGTGGTATGTGGTACTGCTTGCTGCTGGGCGTGGGGTCTCCACACCCAGTATTGTTATGTGGTTACCGGGGAATCAACCCGGGCCCTTGCGCTTGCAAGACAGGCGCCGGAACCACTGAGCTAACTCCCCGGCCCCTGCAAATCATCTTTTGTCCAGCATTTCTACACTATATCTGCCACCTACCCACTAATCACTTGGTAGTTTTGTTGAAGTGTCATGATGTTCTGGTATCAGAATACTTATGTTCAGGTAACTTACAAAGTAGCCTGATGCTACATCATGTTTCACTTCATCTCAAGTCACATCATCACAGGAAGGAAAATATAGTAGAATAAGATATTCAGAGACAGACTACATAGCTTTTATTATAATACAGTACATTGTTCTAATTGTTATGTTATTAATTATTATTAATATCTTACTGTCCTAATTTAGAAATAAAACTATCACAGATATGTATAGAAAATGTGACATACAGAATCTGGTACTAACTGTAGTTTCAGGCAAGCACTGGGGTGGTATTGGGGAGAAGATCTCTGAACGTATAAGAGGGGCACTATGAATAAATATACTGATTGTCCCACATAGTCCCTGGTATTAGAGGAGAGCATTTTTTACTTTTATACTTTTTCTTGTCTACCAGCAGATGTTATTTCATTGTCAGTGTTTCACTCTTGTGTTATCTCTTAATCTTTAGTGAAAAGTGACCAAGTAAATGGTAACTAGAGTACAGAATCAGATCATAAGTATAAGAAGATTGATTTAAAATTTTAAAAAGGAAAAAAGAAGTGTAACGTTGACCGAAGTCCATTCCTCCATTGTGCAAGATTTTAATTTGGTTCCTTCCATGGTGAAAATTACTTTTAACATAAGTTAAGAGAAAATGGGATTCGGCTGTGGTGGTGCACACCTGTAATCACAACATTTGGGAGGCAGAGGCAGGAGGATTGCCGTATGTTCAAGGCAAACCAGAGCTAATAGGAAGGGCCTGTCTCGTGAGAGCGAGAGACAGACAGACAGACAGACAGAGAGGAAAATGGCAGAAGTTTCCACCTTTACAGTTGATTTTGGGGGAAAAAAATCAAATTGTATATGTGCTGCTGAAGTGAACACACAAAAAAAATCAAATTGTAGAAAATTGAAGGGGACTGATTTTGAAATTCAGGTTTCGCAGAAGCAGTTTGGAGAGATAAAGGTAATACATGATTTGTTTAGGAGAAACTTTTGGTCATAGTCATTTTCTGTGACTGTCAAAATATTAAAAAATCTGGGGTGGAGTAGGTTGCGTGGACTGTGGTTATTTGGTAAACAAATACATATTTTTGTGCTAATAAAGCAGCTTTAATTTTAAAATTCAGTTTAAGTATGGGATTCTTCCTTCTATGCACTTGAGCTTTAGAACAACAATACACTTTGCTCTGCCGCATGCTCAAAAAGTGGTGTAGCTCAAGAGTACCAGTTTGCTGAAGGGGAGCCTTAGTCCTAGCTTTACTCAGAAAGTTAAAGGTAGTTGGGTGGTAGGGAAACCTAAAGCACATTGTGCTTGGTAGCAAAGCCCAAGAGCTTGTGTTTCTGCTAATTAGAAAGAGGAATTGTGCACAGATTTCGATAGGAAACATTTGGTCTGGAAACTAGGAATAACTTGTTGATGAAGCACTTAAGTGATAAGGATCTCTAGGTGAGCTAGCAATACTGCTTTCCATATATGGAATATATATATGGACTCAGATTCATAATGTAGACTCAGATTCCTTTATACCTTCATTAAAACATTGCATATAAATGTTACTACTCTTAATACAAATGATAATTGTTCGATGTCCCCCTTACCATTTTTTTCCTTTGATGGTTGGAAGACTTCATTTCCTTATTCTAGTTTAAGAATCCTAAACAGAGAAGTCGAAGAAGAGCTTTTTGACAAATGTATTTCGTACTTTTTTCCTATTTTCCATGGCCTGTGTTTATATCACTGAGTATTTTGATAACTGTATATATGGGTAGTTTTATTGAGCTAGTTTTTCTCTCTTTCTTCTTCTGCATATAGCTCAGTCCGAGTTCCAGAATGAAAAAGCTGCCTCAGGGTCGCCCTGTGCCTCCCCTTGGACCTGAGACAAGAGTGTCTGTAGTCTGGGTGGAACGCTATGATGATATAGGTACTGTATGAGGACTTTCTCCATCTTTAATACGATGACAGTGACATACCAAATATCTGAAAAGAATAGGAATTTGCATCGCAGCTCTACTATCCACTTGTACTAAGCTTCAGATTGCCTATCTGTTAAATTGAAATAATTATGGCATTTATTTCATAATTGTGAGGATTTAATAAGACTAATAGATACAAACCTTTTCGTTACTCTAATTGGCAGTACAGTTATTGTCTGAGTCCTCCTAGGGCCTCCAGGTAGGGTAAAGGAAGACACTTCACATACCCTTTCTCCCATCCCTCTTTAGTTTTTTTTCTGTTGTTTTTTTCTTTTTTGAGACAGTGCACACTTTATAGTTCAGGCTGGTCCTGAGCTCAGCCTTGAACTCACAGCAATCCTCCTGCCTCTGCTTCCTGAATGCTGAGTTTACAGGTGTGCGCCACCACACCCGGCACTGTGGTATGTGGTACAGATTGCTGGTGGTCATGAGTGTCCACGCTCAGCATTGTTGTATATAGTTACCAGGGATTGAATTCTGGCCCTGAGGCTGGCAAGGCAGACGCCGGAACCACTGGGCTAAATCTCCGGCCCCTCTTTAATTTTAATATAAAGGTTATTTTCTCCCTTATGAATTTTATGAATAAGTTTCTCATGAGTTTTTTTTTCTTTTTTATAGCAAAACATTTATGGGTATATAACTTTTCTGTAAACAGCAGGAGAGCATTAGAAACACATACTTGACCTAGGATCCTGTACTGCTCAGAGTTAGTTGGAAAGTGTGATAATTGCTGAGATCGTGTTTCCTAAAATGTTCTGCTTTCAGTGAACTTAGCTAAGATGTCTTGAGGGAGATTTTCTTTTTTTAATTTTTGGAGACTTCATTAGTATTACATGTTACAGGATAATGCAGTCAACATTTGACCCCTACCAGTGTAAAGAGATTAGGAACTTAGATTTCCTATTATTTTCTTGGGAAAAATGAGGATGATATTAATTGTGATACTCTTATTTTCTTGCAGAAAACTTTCCCCTTTCAGATCTAATGACAGAGATAAGTACTGGTGTGGAAACGACTGCAAATAGTAGCACTTCTTTGAGGTATGTTCTTATATGCTTGATGTTTATCAGTGTGTCTTTTCTGTATATTGTTTCCAGCTTAATAAAGTAGAATTACAAAGTATCAAAAAAGTTGAAGGCAAAGATAATGAGTCAGAAAAGTTTATACATATATGCACAAGATTATCAAATTAGTGAAAAAATTTTAAAACCACTTTATTGAGGTATGACATACCTTCAAAAGATTCCTTCCATTCATATTATTATTATTATTTTCTAGTAACATAAAATCTACCCTTTTAGCAAAACTATAAATACTATATTATTGTTAGTAACTGTGGTCTTTAGGACTTATTCATCCTGCATAAATGACATTTTGTACTCTTTGATTAATACCTTGCCATTTCCTTTCTCCAGTCCCATTCTACTCTCCTTTTCTACACTTGATCTTAGCCAAAAGGCCGAGAAGCGATCTACTCTCCTTTTCTAAGAATTTGATTACTTTGTATTCCTCATATAAATATCATATAAATGATATCATACAAGATCTGTCTTTTTGTATCTGGTTTATTTCACTTAGCATAATGTCTCTAGCTGCATATTATTATAATTGATAGGATATTTCAAGGCTGAGTAATATTCCATTGCATGTATATATCCCATTTTCTGTATCTCTTCCTCTGTTGATGGATATGCAGATTGCTTCCATGTCTTGGCTGTTGTGGAAAATGTTGGTTAGTGCTGCATGAAACTGTAGCTTTTTTTCGTAGACTTAACATTAGCCATAAGAGATATAAGATGATGTTCTGTAGCAACTGGTAAGGAAACTAAGGAACACTGGACATTAGTACAGAGCATATTAGCAAAAGGACACAATAGTGAATTTGGTTCTTATAATATAAAATCTCTAGAATAGAACTAAAAACTCAGTTCAACACTAAGCAGACACTAGAAATTGATAACACTTCTCAAAAAGCAGCCACACAAACTGTATGACGTATGAGTCTAAGACACTAAAATGTATTAAGTAAAGTTAGAGATATGGTGGACAGATGGTACCTAAATCTGCAGTTTAGGTTTCAGGTTTTTTCACTAAGAAGTAACTACACTGAATTGGATGTGGTGACACCCAAGCTGAGGTAGGAGGATTGTTATGGCTTCGAGGCCAGCATAGCCAACCTAGTGAGGTTAAGGCCAGCCTAAGCTACAAAATGAAACCCTATCTCAAAAAACCGAAATAAATAAATGCACTGCAATCCTAAAAATTATACTTGTGCAGTTCAGCTATGAGAGTTTACTGCCATCTAAATTATTAGTTATTGTTTAGTAGTAATTTCAGCACCAACCACTGTAGTTGCTATTATTTGACTTGTTTGTGCATTTTCTAGTCTCATTTTCTTGGTGTTCACAAACTCGAGGTCATATGAACTAATCCAAACTGAATGAAATAGTGTTTAGCACATCAGCTTTTCAAAAATTACACTCGAGGACCAGGGATTTACCTCAGTGATTCTGGAGCCTGTCTTGCAAGTGCAGGGGCCCAGGTTTGATCCCCCAGTAACCACATACAATACTGGGCATGGAGACTCACCCCAGCAGCAATCAGCACCACATACCACAGTGCCGGGCGTGGTGGCTCACGCCTGTAATCCCAGCACTCAGGAGGCAGAGGCAGGAGGATTGCTGTGATGTGAGTTTGAGGCTGAGCTCAGGGCCAGTCCGAACTACAAAGCGAGACCCTGTCTCAGAAACGCGCGTGCGCGCGCGCACACACACACACACACACACACACACACACAAATTACACTCGACATTATAATTCCAAATGCAGTTTTAAGTTACAGCACTCTTTAAAAACAGTTAATACATATGGCTTTTAAATAAAATTCTACTACTAATTTTCTAAGTCTAGAGTTTAAGAGTGACTAGGAAACCTGGTTTACTTAACACTGCCTTTTGCAGAAGAGAAAGGAGACTGACTAAGCTATAGCAACACGTAGTATATTGCACTGTACCCTCGTGACCAGAAAGTTGCCCCTTTCCTCCCCTTAAAGAAAATTAGTCCTGGGATGGAGATTTAGGTCAGTGGTTTCAGCATCTATCTGTGCAAGGTCCCAAGTTCAATCCCTGGTACCACGTGCTAGGTATAGTGGCTCATACCTGTAATCCCAGCACTTGGGAGGCAGAATTTGAGGCTAGCCTGAGCTACATAGTGAGTTCAGGGCCAGTTTGAACTACAAAATGAGACCTTGTCTCAAAAAACTTAAAAGAAAGAAAGTCTTTTATCTAATCATTTGTTGGACTTTCAGAGCTTGATTTATAGTACCTATGAACACCACTACTTTGAAGATTATGGAAAAAATAATTTCAAATGTTAGTTACACTGTCGAAATAATCTAATTTAATAATTTGTTCTTTAGTAAGAAACAGAAGTCTTCATAGCAAATGCTCTGGGTTTATCCTCCAGGAGGAAAACAAATTTTTTTAATGTCTTGAAAGACTAACTCTGTGCTTTTGCTAAATATCACTTTATATGTATGGAAAGAGGACTCATGTTGAAAGAAAAGAAAAAAACTAACCCAACCGTCAGTAGCATGGAGTAACTCTTGATGGGTTAACCATCCCTGGGGTGGATATAACTCTCACTCTTTCAGAGATGTGTCTGTGTGTGTCTGTTAACCTTAGCGCCTGCTTCTTGGTCGGGTGGTCATTAATCACCTCAGCTAAGAAGAACACTTAGAGCCAGTCCAGGGTTCCCCGTCTGCACTTGCACTGTGTCCTGCCCTGATGCAGATGCACCATCACCTATGATCTGGCAGCCACGCTTCTGTTCATTATAGGAAGGGGACTGACTGCAAGTCCCATAGCTGGCTGGAACCTCAGCTCCTAGTAGATTTATCTGTCCTTTCTACCCTGCTTCCTCATTAGTTTTCCAAGCATTTTTTTTTTTTTTTTGAGACAGGATCTCCCTTTTTTGTAGTTCAGGCTGGTGCTGAGCTGAACCTTGAACTCACAGCAATCCTCTTGCCTCTGCCTCCCAAGTGCTGGGAATACAGGCATGAGCCACCATACCCAGCACTGTGGTATGTGGTTCTGATTGCTCGTGGGTCTGAGTCTCCACGCCTGGCATTGTTTTTTGTGGTTACTGGGGATCTAACCCAGGCCCTTGTACTTGAAAGGCAGGCACCGGAACCACTGAGCTAAATCTTCTTGTCAACTCAAAAAGCTAGACTCCAGCATTGAGTGCTGAGTATTGCAGAATGCAGCAACGTGGGCTTCTAGAAAAAAACACCCTGAACAGACTGACCTGTTGGCTTTTTTTGAGCCACAGCTGGCAACAGGTCCCATTGGTACTGTGCTGCATGTGGGGGACTTAAACTCTTCTGTGCCTAAGCTAAAAAGACTTTTCTTTTGTTAAGATCTACAACACTTGAAAAAGAAGTTCCAGTCATCTTCATCCACCCATTAAACACTGGATTATTCCGGATAAAAATCCAAGGAGCCACTGGAAAATTTAACATGGTCATCCCTCTTGTGGATGGGATGATAGTCAGCCGGCGAGCTCTTGGTAAGGTCTTCATGTGTGCAAGAGCTGAGGTTTCTTTTCTTCTTTAGCATGTTTATAAACCAAAAAGTTCTAAAACCAAGAGATGTTGCTATTACTCAGTAGTTCCACATGGCCTTTGTTAAAAGGGAAGCACATTTTTAATCAGTTTAAAAACTGTCTTTAAGTACTGTACAATTGAGACTTTACAAGCTACTAGGAAGATAACTGATTGTAATCAAAGGCAAGAAATGAATTGTCAGGCCAGATTTGGATGCTGTTTTCCCTTGTCATTATGTTGTTCTTCCAACAGTTTTTTCTTAGTGTTCCATCTGTGTCACTGGGGATGGAAAGTTATACAAATGGAAGGCAACTATTTGAGTGTGAAGAACACTTCATCTGAGTCCTGGGAGTTCACTAATTGAGTAGTGATTGACAGTTATTTTAATCTTCTGTTTTCAAGGCTTTCTGGTGAGGCAGACTGTAATAAACATTTGTAGAAGAAAGAGACTGGAAAGCGACTCTTATAGTCCACCACATGTCCGCCGGAAACAGAAAATCACTGACATTGTCAACAAGTACCGGAATAAGCAGTTGGAGCCAGAGTTTTACACTTCACTTTTCCAGGAGGTTGGACTCAAGAGCTGCAGTTCTTAGACCACTGTCTGTCTTTAACTCCAGTGTGTGGACTGTAATATCAAAGCAAGACAGTTTGACAGGTGATCACTGTAAAAATAAAAAATCACTCCCCAAAAGCTTACTGTTTAATCACCAGAATAGAAAAAAACACACATTATAAACCCATTGGATAGAAAGAAGATTGTTGGCTTTCTAGTCAGATGGGCTCCCAGACACAATCATACTCCTGTTGGTAATGACGATAAAAATTTTAGCCATACACTTTCTTTTAAAAGTGACAGTTTTAGTTAAATGTAAACCTTTTGAGGAGAAAGGGTTTTATGCATCTCAGTAAAACACGTGCATTGATAGTATCTACAAATTTGCAAATTAGAAGTTGCATATAGTTTTCTATCTCACTTTTTAGGAGGTTGTACTCACAATTAAAATCTGTCTCAGAATCTTCCAGGACATCTGTAAAACTCATCTCAATAGCGTGGAGGAGAGCGAAATAAGTCCCAGCTTTCTGATACTTCAGTCCATTCGCCATCCAACTGTCCACCTGAGAAAAAGAACAAGTTTTTTGCTCAGCTATGAAATCTGACATTAAAATGTTTCATATTTTCTTTCCATATTTAAAAAGTTGTCATTCTCATTACTGTACAGATCTGTCCGAAGGCCTCAGCCTTTGAACAAGCAGATCTACAGCAGAGGCCAGCTTACCCTGTAATGGGATTACTATCGAAATTTATGGGGTTAACAGCTATAAGGCAGCACTGATGCCTCCATTCGAAGGTAAATTCAAAGCAGGGGTTGAAAATGATTGGGTTTCATCTAATATCTCTTATTTCAGGACCAAGCAGGAAACTACAGTAGTTGATGAAGGATACTCTTTGGGGTTCAGAAAGTAGCCTGTCAGTGCTGCTGATGTGGTCTCTCTCAGAGATCTCTTAGATTACATCAGAATTGACAGACATTAGTGACCACCTTCCTGGGTATCTGCTGTTAAAAATGGCTGTTGTTTTCATACTTTCTAATTGAAGGCACAACAAATCCCTCCAGGATTTTGGAAATATTTTGGTTACCTCGCTGCTACTTTTCTGCCAGGGATAAAACTCTTGAGGTGGCCAGTCCCAGACTATCCTCACAAGGATTCCTGCTACAATGCTACCACATATACCGCTCATTTCTCCTATTTTTATGTATTTTCTTCTTTAGTAAGATTATTTTGCATTAAGAAAACAAGTAATATTTGAAGTCCAAAGAGAAGTGGTCAGACTTGTACAAGGGGTGTTTCCTACTCATACTGTGATGCTGGTCGGTTCTGTAGTCAGGGCTTCATTGGTCTGTTTGATTTGATATTTTGGTGGTTTTCTTAGCAGGTTGGGGTAGTGTAGGACCTGTGCAGGTAACTCTGTACCAGAAGGATGCACTGTGCCATCTCTGAGCAAGAAATGTAGGCATAGCAGCTCTTGGTTCTTCATGTTTGTTTTAAACTCAGGTAAAGATAACCTCTTCCTCTTCCTTTCCGTCCTCTTCCTCTTGTGACTTCAGTATCTATACATATCCAGGGCATAATACTGTTCAGTCATTGGTGTGTTTTTCTTTTTTTTTTAGCTATGATATAAGTTGATATTTCCAGATGATAGCATGGGAGGTGGTGGTGTATTTTAAAGATTGGTGAATTCCACCCTAAAAGTGTATTAATAGCTGAGCAAGAGTAAGATAAGGTTTAACAACTTCCCAGGAAATTCCAGACTGACATTGCAGCAGGAAAATGGGCCCTTGTTCTAGTTGGAGTAAACAAAGCCATCCACTATTCTAGATGTTAAAAATAGCTGATATCAGTGTACTTCCTCAGATAAATCTTTTCTTTTTTTTTTTCTTCTGTACCAGGGATCAGACTCAGGACCTTGCACTTGTGAGACAGGTCCAGCACCACTGAGCTATATCCCTGGCCAAATCTTTTACCCTTGACAAAGTTTGAATGTCAGAAAAGTGGGAAGGGGCTTAGGAGTGGGATTGCTGATTGTGCAGTGAGCTGTGATTTCTGGCAAGTCTTTGTAATCCTAATGGTAAGTGAACAACCATGTTGAATGTGGTTTGAGATCTAGGAGACTTGGTGGTCCCCCAGGAAAGGAGAGGTATGCAGCCCATAAAGGCATAAAACCCTCAGTGTGTAGAGAGCCAGCAGGACATGGATGTGCACATCTTGCCAGGTGCTGGTTCCTTCTGCCTTGAGTTGCATCTACTCAAACAGGGAGGGTGTAAGAAGCCTTGGACCTTCACTAGTGTAGGTTAAAGTTCACGGTACTGTGTTCACCCGTGAGCTGCCTGTGTTAAAAATCCCTTTGAGTAGAATAACGTCAGAGGAACGTTCTTAGTACCTGTCTTAGTAGTGCACTTGATATACTTGGCAGCATATGTTCAGAACCTTTGGGCGAAGGGTAGACCACTGTGGTCTGGTTCTTAAGCAGTTCAGTTGCTCAGTCTACCTGGGGTAAATGGATGTGGCATTCTGAGAAGAGGAAGGCAAAACCCAAGAGACAGGCAGCTAACCCTCCTATTCCCTTCTGAAATTACAGGGAGGGAGTTCTCTCCTCTTCTGTGGTTGGGAGAACTGAGGATAGAAAGGAGGGCTTTTACTTTAACCCCTCCTCTTTCAGCCATTTCTGCCATTTTGTCCAGGGCATCCTCCTGAGACTCTCCCCAGCCCTTTGGCCTTTTGAAAGGAATAAGTATGGTAGGACCCTCCACTTCGCAGCCATGTATAGGCATGTGTGCGCGCACACACACACACACACTCATTCACATATTTTCCTCCACTTCCAGGTTGTCTCTTTCACTGTAGCCCATTCTTCTCTGGACTCACGTATAAGTACAAAATGCCTGCACCCTTGGCTTGTGATGTCAGTTGCCCACAGGTTGTGATTTGAGGTGTTTGTTAACAGTTCTGTGTGCACTGGAGAAGCATTTGTCAGGTTGTGCAGACCAGCTTCTGACAAGGCACAGTGGAGCCTCACCCAGTGAGAGCCCTGCACAAGGACTGTGGAAGGTGGTGAAGCACATTCGGGGCCCCTTGGCATGCCTGCTGGCACTGGTTCTCCATTCAGCGTCTGTGACACACTGGAGTTGTGTCATCCTGAAATGATCGCTCACATGATCTACACTTACGTGAAACCATCTTTGGAGTCATCTGACCTGTTTTAGGGTTCTTTAGTGGCCTGTTTTCCTGAGGTCCCTCCAGACAGTGTGGAGTCAGGCTGTGGTCTCCGTAGCTAGCAAAGCCATCCACTGTGTAGTGTTTCTCAGAATATCAACCCTGTTCTTCAGACACTTTCTGTTTTTTTAATGGTGAGGGAAAAGGTGTAATTTGGGGATTCCACAGTGCCTTGCATATAGTAGGCGCCCAGTAAATATTTGCTGAAGCAAACCGTTTCCCGAGTCCTCCTCTCCTGCAGTGACCAAGATATCTTTCTCCTCTGAAGGGCTTGGCAGTTGTGGCTAAAAACTAAGCAGTATCGTTATTTGCCTGAAACCATATATACAATTTGTATGAATTTCGGTATGTTGCCAAGACATGATCTTTTTCTTATTGTATTTTCTGTAAATAATCCTGGCACTGAACTGTAAAGTAAAGGCGAGATGTAAATATGAAGCTGTACCTGTGTCCCTCGCCTGCTGTGTTTGATCTTCGTCAGCTAGGGAAGAAGGTCTAGCGGTCTGTTTGTATTTATGCCAATCCTTTGTTCAGAAGAAACCCATGGAATATTGAATGTAATACATTTAGTCAATTAAATTTTAAGGAGATTCTTATCTAACAACTCTGTGTGTGATTTTGGTTACCAGCTGGGGTCTGACTCCTGTCGGGTGTTTGCAGGTGCCTTTTTCCAGGGGGACGGGCTTACTTTTGACTACCTTCACAATTTAGACCTGTGGATTTTTACCTTGTGGCTGGGAATTATTAAGGGACAGAAGACACTGA
>PVIR01018758.1:0-33010 GCA_004026965.1 Petromus typicus | reverse complement strand
CCTCCTGCCTCTGCCTCCCGAGTGCTGGGATTACAGGCGTGAGCCACCACGCCCGGCACTGTGGTATGTGGTACTGGTTGCTGCTGGGTGTGGGTCTCCACACCCAGTATTGTTATGTGGTTACCGGGGAATCGAACCCGGGCCCTTGCGCTTGCAAGACAGGCGCCAGAACCACTGAGCTAACTCCCCGGCCCTGGCACTTACATGTTCTAATATAGAAAAGGCTTCCATTAGATTTGAGTAAATAGCATTTTCTTTAACTCTTAATTTGGATATTGCTAGTTTTGTGCTCATATGTTCTCACAAAGCTGCATGATCATTTCCATGTTTGTGACTTCTATTAGTTGCTATAAGGTCTGAATTTTCATTTACTCTGTTTTGGATATGCACACATACACACACACACACACACACACACACACACACTCATATGCAATAAAGAAAAAAAAACCTTGGTGTTTAATCTTATCTATGTTTAACATTTAATCTCTATCATAGATATAATTCTAAAAAGGTTAAATCATTAGATAAAGGTCACTCAGCTTATACATACCCGGCCAGCTGGAATCAATCTACTTCCAAAATGTTTCTGTTTTCCATGAGAAATGTTTTTACATGAGGTGTGTGTGCGTGTGTGTGTGTGTGTGTGTGTGCGTGCGTGCATGCGTGTGTGCACTTGCTTTACCTTGTAGTGGATAATTTCTGGTTTGTGTGTCCCCCGGTGGTCAGTGTTACTACTTATTGATAGAAAATATTTGTCCATTTCTAGTTTCAAAATCTTTGCCTTAACAAGAGCGTGCCACAGAAGAAAAACTGAAAAAGAGCTGGGGATATAGCTTGGTGTAAAAGGGCCTGGGTTCAATCCCTGGTGCTAAAACATAAATGAATAAAAATTAAAAATGAGAACAGTATAGTTTATTCTGACTTGCTTTCCTTCTCGGTGGTTGGAACTTTGGTAGGTGCTGGGTAATGGGCTTCTGTGACTGGCTCCAAGTGAGCCCCAAATCTCTTGTGAGCCATCCTACCAGATAAGACTTTGTATATATGCTAACAATTCCTTATTGGAGGGTTCCACAGGGACAGGACCTTCGGAGGCTTATATGTGGTTTTCTCTAAGATCTGTCCCATTTTCCTTTCTTGTTTCATTGATTTTGTTTTACATTCCTCTACTGTAGTAAATCATATATGTGAGTACAACTGTGTACTACAGTAATTCTTATGAGTGCTATAAAATCAAGAACACTGTTAGTCTCCAAGACCTCCAACCCTTATGCCATAGTCTTTAATCAGAACATCTTCTCTATCCAGGTGGAATGGTGAACAGCTGTCATCTTAGCACCGTGGGCTGCTTAGGCAGGAGGATCACAGTGACTTAGCTAGCTAGACAGAAGGATAGAGCAAGGAAGGACTGTGGGGATAGCTCATCCCTGCACTGAAAAAAAAGTTGCTTCTCAGTTCTTTTAAACTTTTTTCTTAGGTACACCATTTAGAAATAGAAAGAAGTAGACTGAGTTAAGATTAACAAATAATTACATCAACTTTTTCCTAGTAACAACCTATTCAGCAAGTGATGAATAAAGCTTATACTCAGCCAATTATGAGCTGTGAGACAATCTGGATTTTCTACTAGAAGACAGCCCATTTTATATGTATAAATTTTAGACTGTTTGAAATAGATTAGAACTTCTTAGAATATATGAAATCTTTACTAGGTAACTGACAATTTTATTAGCTTTCTTTTGAAACTAATTTTCCTTTAAAGAATGATAATCAAGCTCATTCATTTTATTGCCAAAATGTAATATATTAAAGTTGCCTTATTTTCAGTCTTGAAAAACATAAAGACATTAAGTATGCCTTCATTCTACAGTATTTCTTAAAATCAAAGTCTGCTTAGGTGAGAATTCTGAACTCTTTTAAATCGCTCTCTATTCTTCTCAGTGTTATTTCCAATGATAGAGCACTTACATTTTTTTGCAGTGTGGGCATTTTGCCAGAGTGTTGAACCTCAGCTCCATCCACTGTAAAATAAATAAAGAGAGAGACTGAAAATGAAAATGGCTGAAATCTATCCAATCTGATAAAAAGTTCCTTTTAGTTTAAATGTCATCAGGATCACAGGAGAAGCCATCAATGTCCTTCTCTTGGTTACAGCAGTTCTAACTCCCAACAGTTTTCTCCTCCTCTTAAAATAGTTTGAGATACCTCACTGAAACTGTTCCCACGACTTCTCCCAGGCTCTGACGCAACCCAATTTTTTTTTACAGTGAACATAATGCCTGACTTAGGGTCATCTCTGAACATTTCAGTTCATTTCTATGGTATTTCACTTACCTTCAAAGTTGTTCTGCCTTTAAATATTGAGGACAGATATAGTGGACTCTTTAGATGCATTGCTAAATATATTGTTTAAATTAATAACTGAATATTATACTACTGGAATATATTTTGATGGGTATCATAGATCATAGAAAACATTTTAAGTGAGTTAAAATGTACAAGAAAGTTTTAACTTGCAACATAAAAATCTCACATAGTAACAATGATGCATAATAAAAGTGCTAAAGATTACTCATAAAATATTCTTTTTTTTTTTTGTATCCTCGCAATTCTCAGTGATTATGGAACTCTTTACTCACAGAACACCTATAAGTATTACATTAAATGAAGGTGCTGTTGAATACTTTGAAAAACACAAATCTAGCATTTCTAAATATATCTATGGTTCTCGCCAGGCTATAAAATGAGCAGTTGCAACAATGTAAATTCCTAGCCAATTTAACTGTAGCCTTATAATGCTGATAGTTCATTTATAAATGGGAGGATGGTATTGAAAACATAGCTTATTATATTATTCTTTTATTTTCATCATGGTAGAACTCTTTTGCAGGTCTGAGAACTACGGAAATAACGTTTTCTGTGTGACCTTTTTGTTAAAATATCATTAATATAATAGATCACTTTGCTCCACTGACTATTAAAAACTCAGAACTAAGATTCAGCTTGCTTTTATTAACATTCAGGACTATGTATTCTATATATTTATATTCTTATACATAACTTCATGTTTTATGTGCTGTCCTACTTTTTATTCTATTAGTTTTTTTCATATTTTCAATCCTATTGAACTGAATATATCTTTGTAATTTGTCTGTATTGCTCAAATAGTTGTTAGAAAGCTGAAACAAAGTAGGAAACGAATGACCTATGTTCATAAAATTTTCAGAACAAAGAATATACTATAAGGGACATAAGACTGATCATGATCAGCATAATAAAATTGAGGTTGTTAATCCAATCTAAAAGCTTTGCAATGGATGTTTTCTTTATGACACTGAAGCCTCTCTCTCCCTCTTCCTCTCTCTTGTTCTAGTGCTGAGGATGAACCCAGGGCCTCAGGAATGCTCATTCTTTACCACTGAGCTACGCCCTCAGTCCCAGTGAGCTGCTCTCATTAATCTGAAATTCTCAAAAGCATTTCCTATCCATTAAGTATCTACTTTGTTCCTATCATCACCGAAAACTGTTTTCCAGATATACTGAAATTATCTTTAAATGTTATATTTTTAATCTAAGCATCTTTTCCTTCTAAATAATTAAGGTTTGTTCATAGTTCCTATGAAAATAGGATACATTAATATAATACGATCCCCTTGGCTGCACAAAATACTAAGAATAAGTTTAGATGTTAGTCTGTAGTTTTCATGTTGCTTTATAATTTACTTCTGGGGTATAGATATCTAAATGTATAAATGACTTTTAGAAATAATAAAAATCATGTACTTGAATATCTGTTTAAACTCTCCATTTGGATCATTTTCTAAAATTCATTGTAACATGCTTCTAAAAAAAATCAAAGATAAAACTCTAACTTTCTGATTCTCCTTTTTTTTTATTAACAGTCCTGCCAATTCTCTCTCAAACTCCTTATGCCATTCCTGCCCATCACTACTTTTCTGAATAATAAAAGCCAGACACTAAGACAGACCCAGGAATCTTTTCGCTGTCCACTGCCGCCCATACACACATCCCGCTGTACTCCACGCAGTGCGAAGCTCGTTACTCCAAGAGGAGGTCACTCTCTCCAGGCTCAGTGCTCCTGGGTGTGCACTAAGGACCCTCTGTACTTCCTTGTGCTATGGCCTGAACACATTTCATGCAATTCTGCTTTTAACTGACTTTCTCCTAAAAGTATATGAGAAAATGTCACGAAAACAGCATGCACTGCTCACCACTGATTCCTCAGGACCTAGCCCAGTTCCTGATATATGTCTAGAGGGCTGGATGAATGTAACCAGCTCATCTGTAATGTGGCTACAAGGATTATTTCCAAGTATTCATTCCAAGCATTTGGAACATAAGTCTAACAAGACAGAATGGAGGGTAGTTGTAGAAGGTAAGTCTCTGAATAAGTTGAAAAAAATTATTTTGAAGACTTTTAAATGATATTACTTTCAAAATAGCATTTGTTTATGTATAAGAAAAGTATAACAATGTTTAACATCTATTTAGTTCTGTCAATTCACTTTTTATTTCTTGGTTTCTGCCAAATGAGTCAATTTACATTACATCAATATAAAGTGATTTTTGGAAAGAAATTTGTTACCTATTTTGTCAAGTACATTTTCTAATTTATGTAGTCACTGCTGTAATCCATAAAATATAAACACAAAGATTTATATTGTCTCACTACAAAATAAAAATTTCAGCAATTCCAGTTCAATAAATTAAATAAATACATGTATTTCTATTTTCTTCTCCAAACCTGACTGAAATGATAGTAAAGAATTTTAAAATGAATGCTACTATAAAGACAAAGAAAATCAGACTGGAACTGATCTAATCTATCTGAACAGTGGAAAATAGTCAGAGACCTGGCAGCTGACCTAACAAACGAGCACCAAAACTTAACTGTCTCCAGCAGGACACACTGATGAAAGCAGGTTGCCTCACAAAAAAGAACTGCATAGTGCTTCAGGTGTCAGGACTACCACGCACTTTCCAAAAAGGGTTAGTATCAGGAATAAAAGCAATAACACACTCCTGTGTGACCAGGATATGCAAGCAACCCACATATCCCCAAAACAGAAATTATGATACATAGCTGGGGTACAGTGGCACATGGAATCCTAGCCACTTGGGAAGCTGAAGCAGGAAAGTCTCAAGTTTGAGGGCACCCTGGGTAATTTAAAAAGAATTTGTTCTAAAAAATTAAAACTGGAGATATAGCTCAATATAAAGTCCAGTTCAATCCCAATGTCACCATTCCAAAAGTTAAGGAACTAAATTCTATAGCTTCGACGTGGGTAAGAGCCACACCCTGTTATTTCTGTTGGCTCCGAGAATGCTTCTTCCAGGCACATGGGCCACCAAGATTAGAAGGTGCTTCCCTAGAGTAACTCGCCAGCAAAAAGATTTCTGGCTACTAACAGATGATAAAAGAAAAGAAAAGAAAAAAAGCTGAAGATAGAGGGTAGAAATTAAGTAGTGTCCCCTCATCTACATATACAGAGATCCCCATCAATTACTTGCTCTTAAATAAAAGAAAAATACATAGAAAAATGGAAGAAAACTGAGATCAGGCATAGAGACACAGAATACTTCAAAAAGAATGTCATCAATATTTTCTGAATGAAGCCATAAAAATAATGATACAACAAAGAAATGGAGTCTCTTGAAAATTAAAAAATTAGATTACCTACAATTAATATTTTTACTTAAGTTTAAACGGTATAGTTGACAAATTTCTCCAATAAATAAAGCAAAAGCCAAAATTAAAATTTTCTTTTAAAAGTCATTCTGGTGATCCAGTCTAAGGAGCTTCAGAGAGAAGGAACAAGTAAAAGAGAGGAGATAAGAAAAGGGCCCATAGAGCATCCACAGTAAATTCAAAAGACCTTCGCTGAGGCCTATGCTTATGAAATTTTGGAATGTTGACAGCAATGAAAGAAGAGAAAGGAAGATAAGAGAAAATAAAAAGAAAGCAGTAGGCAATCTGGGGAGTATCAGAAGTCAGAACAGCAGCTCATCGTCTCATCAAAGCAGCGAGTCCTTCACTTTGTCTGGAGCAGGCATCTCCAGGTCCACATCAAAGGAGTCAGAACGTGATGCAGTAGCACATGAGTAACATCTAAGACATGAAAGGACTCAGGTTTACTTCGCTGCCTCTCTTCTCAGAAAGCAGAGGGGCTGTGCTGCACAGAAGCGAACAAATTAACCAAGAACCTGTCAGGACAGCATGGATCAAGACTAGGAAAGGGTCCGAAAGAATTCTCAGAATGAAGAGGAAGCGAAGTCTCAGGATGACTCTCGTGAGGCAGGAAGTTTAAATAATAGATTTTTAAATAATAGGTTGCCTGTGTGCTTGACCATACTGGCAATAACTTTATAGTTTTCCAAAAGAGAAAAGGAAGAAGTGATGACTTGAACATGGAAAATTAAATCTGAAGTGGAAGAGCAACTATTAACATATGTATGAGAATGTTAAAATCCATAAGAAAAAGTGTACACTATTACTTGGCTGACCTGCGATACAAGGCACCTAATCATATGAGCAAAAAATATATATGTATAAACATGAAGTAACATTATTACTACTGTGAATATGGAAATAGGGAAAGGAATATGAATGGGAGGGAAGAATGAGCGCTACATCCTCAACTTGCATTTTAAAATCAGTAGACAATGTTTAAGTTGTTGAATAACAAGAAAAATAAACAGAATACATGAAAGTAAACAGCAGAGAAGCTAGAAGAATTGAACACATTTGGATGATGGTAACTGGGAGTTGGATGGATGAGACTGGAGGCTGATCTGACACGCAGAATTACGCACAGAAATCGCTTTGATAAAAGTAAAAAAAGTAGGAAAATGTATCTACACTTCTTTAAGCTCACTTATTCTTCAGTGACAGCAGGTTTTGTGATAGTTTCACACTGACACTTCAGAAGGTCATTCAGTACAGAGGATCCAAAGAAAATACTTCATCTCCAACGAAAGTTAAGCAACAAAAGAAAATCTGCTGTTATTGCTCCTGGGTAAAAAAAAAGGGTAAATTCCTTTTGAAAGCAGCTTTTTAAAAAATGAACTTTGACTAGAAATTAGACATAGTTAAGAAACAACTTTAATAGCTCTTGCTCATATCATATGATTTATATCTTCTTTTTCTAATCTATATCTTATTTTATCTTTTTATCTAATCTTATTCTATCTAACACATATTACCAAAATTAATGTCGTTTATTCCAAGAATAAGTTTTACAAGTCAAAATTTTTGATAAATTATAGTAAGAATTTTTCTTGAATCTGGAAGCTGTGAAACCAGGCCACTGCATGTCTATACACTCTGTATTCTGCTTAGTGGGTGAGAAGAGGTCTAAGATTCATTGGCTCATCAAGTCAAAACATCACAGAGCTAAACTAGAGAGGGCACTCTTTCCAGTGGTTTACTGAAAGAGGCTCTTATTTACAAATGGGCCAATCAGAGGATGTGTCTTTCATGAAGAAAATGTTACATATCCTAGCTGTCCCTCTGGTTAATTTAACCTCCTTTAATTGGCTCTGTTTTAACCTTTTGATCAATTGCATGCAGACAAACCTATGACATAAGTAGTGGTAAAACCTCGAAGAACACATTGAAGATTTACAGATTGATATTCTATGACAACTGTCCAGTTACTTACCAGGAATGTGTTCCCACAGTGCCCACACACGACCCATGTGCCTTCTGGTTGGACTGGCAATGCAGGTTGAGCTGGCTGTTCTTCAGAAATAAGCATTACGGGACCAAGGTTAATTATGCGTCTACTGTGGAAAGAAAAGGAAAGCAATTTCATTATTCCACGAATGCACTGATGGTAAAACTTGCAATGTAAGAAAAAATGAGCTATCAATTAAAATATATTACACTTGTTTTATAAATTGTCAAGCTAAGGACTCAAAAAATTACAGAGTTTCAACAAGTTGTTCAACAAAAAATTAATCTTTTCATACTGGAAAGGACAGCATATATCATTGCCTGGGCCCCAGCCAGTGATGTTGGGAACAATTTAACTTCCATTTCCAGGTTTCATAAGTTCAGATCAGAAGCAGTTTTCATTTCCTACTTAAAAAGCAAGTTGAGTTTGGCAGAAAAATGAGTAAGTAAAATATTTTCCATATTAACAGAAAATGAGTTATGTCATGAAACTATCAAAGTGCCAAGTTACAACCCAGTTCCTATAAACAGCACTGTATTCCTCCATGCTTCATCAAAGATGGAAAAAAAGTAAAATGAGAGCTATTTCCTTTATTTCTTCTATCTGTCAGCAAACAGAGCTATCACAATTCAGGCAGTCATAAAAAAGCTGGAGAGGGGCCGGGGATTTAGCTCAGTGGTTCCAGCGCCTGTCTTGTAAGCGCAAGGACCCAGGTTCGATCCCCCAGTAACCACATACAATGCTGGGCAATGCCAAGCATCAATCAGTGCCACATACCACAGTGCCAGGCGGGCGTGGTGGCTCACGCCTGTAATCCCAGCACTCGGGAGGCAGAGGCAGGAGGATTGCTGAGATGTGAGTTTGAGGCTGAGCTCAGGGCCAGCCTGAAGTACAAAGCGAGACCCTGTCTCAAAAAAACCCCTAACAAACAAACAAACAAACAAGCCAGAGAAATCACAGAAGAAAACCACAGATAGGATGTTCATAAATCTATTCCTAAGCACATTCATAATGGTATTGGGCATAGGCAAATAATTCCAGAATGTATTACTTATACTCTGTTCAGTACAGACTAGTATAGTATATAAGAAGCAGTGACAACTAAAACATTTTTGGGTTAAAATTAACTATACCAAGTAAAAAATAAGTGGTTCTAAAAGGTAAATAAGTTCAATGTCACCGACTTGTTGCAGTGCAAGTCTTGCTTAACAAAGAAAACATGTAGTGCTCACTCAAAAATAATATATCCTGCGGCCGGGGATTTGACTCAGTGGTTCCAGTGCCTGTCTTGCAAGCACAAGGGACTGGTTTGATCCCAGTAACCACATACCATACTGGGCATGGAGACTCAGGCCCAGCAGCAATCAGTACCACATACCACAGTGCTGGGCGTGGTGGCTCACGGCTGTAATCCCAGAACTCAGGAGGCAGAGGCAGGAGGATTGCTGTGATGTAAAACTGAGGCTGAGCTCTGGGCCAGCTTGAACCACAAAGCAAGGCCCTGTCGCAAAAAAAAAAAAATTCAGATTATGTATATAGGGGGAAGGGGTTGCAGGGTAGGGGGAAGGGAAGACCCTACCTCAAAAAAAAATTATATCCTACAAATTGTACCTATGGCCTTCAAGTTCTACATATATCACTTTTTTAATAACAAAATAATTCTCAGCTAGATACCACAATGACTTTGAGAACAAGCTATTACATACAATGAGCATTTAATAAATATTGTTGAATGAACAAATGAATGACTCTTTATTTCTTACCAGTTAGGTCTTGGACATCCTATTCGCCGAGACGTGTCCTTACAAATGAGGAGACAATTACAAGGGCATCTAACATATTTCTTCCCCGTTGGGGGATTTTTGATTGGCTAGATAAGGGAAGAAATTGTAAACAGAGCAAATTAAACAAAGTCAGATTGTCAGTTTCTTTGTGTTTAAGAAAGAAATGATTTGTTTAAAACTAAAGTTTCCCATAGTGCTACCAAGTACAGTATAAGAAACAGCGCATGTCGAGTGGTTTTATATAGTACAAGCGTTGTTAAGCACTCCAAAATTTGGGAAATTATAAAATGTAAGTATTATAAGCACATTTCTTTTTTTTTTTTTTTTTTGAGACAGAGTCTCACTTTTTGTGGTTCAGGCTGGCCCTGAGCTTAGCCGCAAACTCACATCACAGCAATCCTCCTGCCTCTGCCTCCCGAGTGCTGGGTTTACAGGCGTGAGCCACCACGCCCGGCACTGTGGTATGTGGTACTGGTTGCTGCTGGGCGTGAGTCTCCACAACCAGTATTGTATGTGGTTACCGGGAATCGAACCCAGGTCCTTGCGCTTGCAAGACAGGTGCCTGAACCACTGAGCTAAATCCCCAACCCAGTAATAAGCATATTTCAAAATTACTTTGTATTGGTGTCTTAATATGAATGAAATATTTAGCACACACCATTTGTTTTCCCGAGGTTCACAAGACAAGGTCACTTAACTGGAAAGGTGCAACCACTCAGCGGATGCTTGTCCCTGTCCCCAAGGAGTGAGCTCAGTAAGAACTGTGGAAGAGTGTTCCCTTTCAATAAACAGGTCTTGATCTATTTTTCTTTGACTGAATACAGGACGAGAGATACGAGTTTCATTCACTCGTCTGCACCTGGTAAAGAGGCTCTTTTCTGTATATGTTTTTGGCCTTTGTCAAAAGTCAGACATTGAGAGTGCCTGGGGTTGAGTCTACATGCTCAGTTCTATGCCAGTGATTCACCTATTTTGTGCCAGCATCATGCTGCTTCTAGTCACAGTAACTTTGTAGCATAGCTTGAAATCTGGGATCGTAATGCTTCCTGCTTTACTCCCATCAGAATCAATTTTGGTTATTCCTCGTCCCTTCTGACTGTATAAAATGAAAGTGTTTTTCCCTGAAGAATGCTGGTGAACTTCACTAAATACAAACATACATACATACACATATAAATAACTGCATTAAATAAATTATGTATGGGCAAGAAATTTAGCTCAGTGGTTCTGGCACCTGCCTTGCAAGCACAAGGATCCAGGTTCAGTCCCCAGTAATCACATACAACAATGTTGGACATCGAGACTAACACCCATCAGCAATCAGAACCACATATCACAGTGCCAGGCGTGGTGGCTCATGCCTGTAATCCCAGTAGTTGGGGGGCAAAGGCAGGAGGATTTCTGTGAATTCAAGGCTGAGCTCAAAGCCAGCCTGAACTACAAAATGAGACCCTGTCTCAAAAAAAAAATTATGTATAATATATTGGCACTGGGTATAGGTAAATAGTACTAAAATTTATTACTGATACTCTGTTCAACAGAAACTAATACTGCATATAAAAACACAATGACAATTTAAAATTTTCTTTAAAATTTTAAAATTAACTATATTAAACAAAGTTGGTTTAATATATATTTTAATTTTGGGTAATATAGCCAGTTTGACAACATTGGAACAGGAGACATCATCTATTTTCTAAAGTCCTTTTCAATCTCTTTTTTTTCAGAGCATTATGGATTTTTGTTATAGAGCTCTTTTTCTTCCTTGGTTAGGTTAATAAGTAAGTATCTAATTTTTTTGCAGCTACTGTGAATGGGATTGTTCCCTTAATTTCTTTCTCAATGAGTTCATTGTTAGTCTACAGGAACAATACTGATTTGTGTGTACTGATTCTGTATTCTGCTCCTTTGATGCATTTATTTAAGTTCTACTCTTCTGGTGGGGCTCTCTGGGTCTTCTACACCGAGGATCGTGTCACCTGTGAGGAAGGATAGTTTGACTTCCTCATTTCCTCCTCAAATCCATTTTATTTGTTTCTCTTGCCTAATTGTTCTGGTTAAAGTTTCAAGTATTGTATTAAACAGAAATTGTGTGGATGAACACTTCATCTTTATTCTTGATTTTAGAAGGAATGCTTTCAGCTTTGCTTGACTTAGTGTGATGTTGGGAACAGGTTTGTCACAAAGACTTATATATTTAAAAAAAACACTAAATGCTGAAAAATAAAATATGTAACAATGTAGAACACATAGGCATAGGCAAAAACATCCTGAACAGAACACCAACTACAATACCAAGAATCAGGAAACAAAATTGTGTCAAATTTAAAAGCTCTGCACAGCAAAAGAAACAATCCATGAAGTGAAAAAACAACCCAAAGAATGGAAAATAGTTTTGCCAGCTCCTCCTTGGACAAAGAAGTAATATGTAGAATGCATGAGAAATTCATAAAATTACACATCCCCAAACAAAAAGCATGATTTTAAGAATGGGCACTGAAATAAACCCTTCTCAAAAGAAGTACAAATAGTCAATGAGTATACACAAAAACTGCTTAGCACTGTGTCCATTAATTCAAACCAAAACACTAAGATTCCATCTTAAGAAACAACAGTTATCAATAAGTACTCCAAAACCAACAAACACTGGAAAAGTTCTGAGGAAAAAAGAACCTTCTACATTGCTGATGAGAATATAAACAAGTACACTAAAGAAATCAATACAGAGATTTCTCAAAAAATTAACAATTGAAATTCCATTGTATCCAGCTATACCTCTTCTAGCCATCTTCCCATAAGAGCTACAGACATCTTACAGTGCTACAAGCATACCTATGTGTACAGCAACATAGCTCACAAACAGCTTATACAGCAAGAGGACTGGATAAAGAAAATGGGATATATAGTGAAGTACTGTGCAGCCATAAAAGATAAACCTGAAATGAAAGCATAATAGTAAATGGTATGAATAAAACATAATAGGTTAAATACTGCATGGTTTCTTCTATTAAAGAGCAAAATAAAAGACAGGTGACAAGAAATAAAGCGATGAACTTTGTGGATTTGAGAAGAGAATTTGAGGGTAGAGAGATCAAGGAGGGCAGAAAGGAGAAATAAAATACTTAAAACGTAATATGTATATGTACCAATTCCCTAAGATAAATATAATTATTATGTGCAGTAAATATATGTGAATAAATTTTAAAAAACAGTGGAGTTTATTATACATTTGGACTTTTCTTAAACTTTATTCAACAGAACATGAGAACAGATTAATTTTATGATGCACTTTTAACTTAAAAACTTTGTAGTTATTCATAATACTGGCATTTTTTTAAATTTCACAGTAAATTTTTTTAAATAGATAAAATCATAGAAAACATTCCCTGAAATGCTAGAACTTAAGATTATTAAACTAAATAGTCTATGATACACTGAAAAGAACAGACCATTATTCCTGTGGTGTTCTGGTCAAGAATGTATAACTTCAGGGCGGGGGATATAGCTCAGTGGTTCCGGCACCTGTCTTGCAAGCGCAAGGACCCGGATTCGATCCCTGGTAACAATATACCATACTGGGCGTGGAGACTCACACCCAGCAGCAACCAGTACCACACACCACAGTGCTGGACATGGTGGCTCACGCCTGTAATCCCAGCACTCGGGAGGCAGAGGCAGGAGGATTGCTGTGATGTGAGTTGGAGGCTGAGCTCAGGGCCAGCCTGAACCACAAAGCGAGACCCTGTCTCAAAAAATAAATAAATAAATAAAATAAAAAGAATGTATAACTTCAAACTACCCATGAAGAGACATCAGACAAAGTCAAATTGAGCGACATTATACAAAATACCCTGCTGTACTCTTCGAAAAACACAACTGGATAAAGGAGATTTTTTTTTAATAAAATGGAGTATTACTCTGCCATAAGGAATGATAAGTTTGAATCATTTATACTCAAATGGACTCACCTTGAGGATGCAATCATAAGGGAAATAAATAGGTCACAGATAGGTAAATACTATATATTTTCTCTGGTATAAAAAACCCAAGATGTAAATGAGTTCTAAAATGTGTGATAAATATTGTGAAATAGAAAACATTCAAAGGGGGTAGCGGTAGGTAAAGAAGGGAAAGAAAAAAAATTTGATGGTAAAAAAGGAAGCAAAATTTATGTATAAAGGGGACAAGGAACTGTGTGGTGGGCAGGGGAATGGCAAAAGATGAGAATCAAGTTGTGTCATATACTGGTACAAACTCTCAGTGTCAAGTGTGATCATGATATCTATACAGAATGTACCAATAAAATTAATTTTAAAAATACAACAACAGCAAAAAAAGCCAGTTTCAAATAAGAAGAAATTAAGGAGAGATGGCAACGAAATGCAACATATGATCGTGGTCTGACTCTTGGAGGAAAAACCCTTTTGAATGAGACATTAATGGGACAATTAGAGACATGGATTATATCAGAAGATTAGATAAACTATACACAAGTACAGAAAATGTATAGATATCTATAGATAATACTACACATAAGTGCGTACTTGACAAATGACAGGATTTGTTCTATATTACTCCAAGCTCACTTCTAATCCTCAGTTTCCTCCCTTACAGGACAGCGGAATTAGATTTTAAGTGCCAGCCCAAGCTTTTGTCATCACCAGATGTCTGGTCTGCTGTGAAGCTGGAGGCAGGGGTGGGGCATGACCTCCTACGTAAACTTTCCCATTCTTAGCTGGGAAATAAACTTGTCTGTGCCAGACACTGAGCAGGCATTCGTGTCAGTATAGTACTTTACATGAGAAGAGCACAGTTTCAAAGACATGACGTCCCCTACAATATTTGGCTACTAAATAGAGCACAGACTCAAACCCTTGTGTCAACCTCCAACTCTCGGGCTTCTCATCAGCTACACAGTCTTCTAGTAGCACTCTTTCTCAAGGACTTCTCAACTTTTCCATTAACTTGTCCTGGAAAATCACTTCTTTAACCTTAAATTCTGTATTTATGAGTCTTGTCAGAATTTCTTTATTCATTCTTTCCCCACCCCGTCCCTCACATACTTTACATCCCAGTTCATCTGCTGAAATGAAGAAGACTTTACTAACCTTGTTTTTTGTTTCGTTTTGTTTCTTAAACTCACTAAGCATAGCAGGTTCTTATCAGAATGGCTGCCCAGGAGGACAGATAAACCAATACCCATTTTAGATGACTTGAGGAGAATGAATCACAGTAAAATTCAACAAGGGACAGAGAGAGTGGGCACAAAGGAACTTCTCAAGAGGACCCTAGACCATTATGTGAGTTTATTTTCACCCTGGACTTTCTCCAGAGAAGCTCCTCATCACCTAACACTGCTTCACTTGCAAATTAAAAATCCACTAGAGATTGGTAGGGGAAAGGAGAGTAAAAATGCTCAAGATTCCATATGTATAGTACCCATTCCCCAAGATGAATATAATTATGTAGCACAAACCATTCTACTAATAAAAACATTAGCAATGTGCATATGAAGGCATTCCACAAAGGCAAGTTTCTTTTTATTCTGTTCCTTCTTGTAATGTTACTAATAGCAGAAAAGGCAATCTGATTGCATACTATTCTCTGTCTCTGGAATCCTCACAATAATATAAATTTCATTATTCCAGTAAACATGGAAGAATTTCAGCAATCTCCCTGTGTCTAGAGGTAGTTTTTTTTACAATAGTTTTCATTGATCCTGTAAGAACTCATCACTTCTAACGGGCTTTTCTTGTGACTGTTTGCCAAATCTACAGGGAGTTAAAGATATTCCTTGTAGATGCAAATATAAACCTTCATCACTCTCTTTTTATTATTTACTAAAAACCAAAAGTTGGTCTGGGTTTTGAGATGATATTAACACTGACATCAAATCTAGGGAAATGTCGGAGGCATTGTTTTTCTTTTAAATTGCTGTTTATGACACAGCTCCCACTAGCACGACAGCACCGAAGAAGTCCATGCTAACTAAATTCCCTAGTCACAATTCAGGTTAGAAAGAAACCCCCGTGCTTTGCAGGTATCGCTGACTTACACAATGAGGTTTACTCCAACTGATGTCTCTTACAGGGATTTAAAAACACTATATACAATGAAATTCTTTATGACTTAAGGTTATATTTTATGACTTTTCTGTGTGAATCCCACCCAGTACCTTTAATTGGTAGCCACTGCCACAGCCTAACTTTTCATATACTTTTCTAAAAAGAAAAAAATATATAATCATCAAAACTGAATTAATATTTAATTGTAGATTTTGAGAGAGACTGACATTTTAAAATAGTCTAACATTTCATGTAAGTCAGTGTACACTCCAGGTTTTACTAGCAATTCTTTAAAAATTTCTTAGATTAGGCATGGTGGTACATACTTGTAATCCCAGCACTCTGGGAGGCTGAAGCAGGGGGATCACAAGTTCCAGACAAGCCTGAGCAACAAAGTGACTTAGCATGGGCCAGGGATTTGGCTCAGTGGTTCCGGCGCCTGTCTTGCAATCGCAAGGACCCGAGTTCGATTCCCTGGTAACCACATACAATACTGGGTGTGGAGACTCATGCCCAGCAGCAACCAGTACCACATACCACAGTGCCAGGTGTGGTGGCTCACGCCTGTAATCCCAGCACTCAGGAGGCAGAGGCAGGAGGATTGCTGTGATGTGAGTTTGAGGCTGAGCTCAGGACCAGCCTGAACTACAAAGCGAGAACCTGTCTCAAAAAAAAAAAAAAAAAAAAAAAAAAAATCAAAGTGACTTAGTAAAATCCTATTTTAAAATTTAAAGTGGTGGAGATGTAGCTCAATGCAAAGACCCTATCTTGAATCCCCAGTACTACCGGAAAAAAAGTTTTTTGGCTTAAAATTTAGTTGCTCTTTTCAAATTTAAATTATTTTTAAAAATACCCTACCATATTTTTATAGATTTCACTGAATTAATTTCTAATAATTGGAAAAATTACTAAATAAAATTTCAAGTGATCTGTAGACACTTTAGTATAGATGTCATAATAAATACATAGTAACAAAAGCCCCTCAAAATAATCTTGACATTCTACAAACATAAGTTGAAGTAAATTTTCACATATTGAGGACAAAATCCAGATTTGCAGTAAAATCTAATATATTTTCATCTCAGTGAAAATTGAAATGGGTTGAGTTATGATGTAGACAGATAGTAAAGATAATTACAAATAACTGTCATAGCCAGTCTCATTTTAGGAAGTAAAGAGCCCAAGGGCATTATACTTATATCCGCTATTAAAAAAGGAATGAGATTAGTCCTGAAATTACAAAAGTAAGACATAAAAAAACAAAGGAAAAAAGAAGACTGCCATACTGTACCCAGCCCATATGTGCTCTGAGGTAACGTTACTGAAGAGCTTCCTTTAGGAATAAGATGTCAGATAACAATTTATGCTTCTTTAAATGGAAATCTCCACTTACCGTAGCTTCGTTGCAAACTGTGCACTTAACCACATGTTGGTGAAGTTTGCCATCCAAATTAATTAGAGACTGGCACACACGGCAGTTGATTACAGGAATACCACTGGCATCTGGGCTGGCAATGGCTGTGTATGGAGGTGGGAGTTCTGCTGCAAAAACATCAGTCACCAAGTTAGAGCTTTCAAGAAATTACTACAGCTGGTCAGAGCAATAGAAGTAAAGAAAAAATTATCAAAATTTCCCCCATATTTGTTTTAAAAGCTAGCCAATTTATCCCAGTTTCAGAACATAAATATTAATAGGGCTATGTTATCATAAGGAATGATTCCTCATTGTGACAGAAATCCTAATCTTGTTTGCATAGGCCTTCCCCAATGATTCAGCTTTGGGTTTTGTTCCTTTGTTTGTTTTCCTGGCCTATTTATAGTCATTTCATTCCTGCTGGTAAATCCATAGAGCCAGTAGTAACACTGTTGTGGTTTATACTTAAACTAAAAATCTTACACTAGTAATTTGACTACCAACAAATCAAAATGGTCAACAAAAATAAAGTCTGAAGATCACTTATCCGTGCACATAAATTGTGTAATACCGTGCCGACCCTGCATACTGGGTCGAGGAAATGACTGGCTGTGACAATCAAAGAAATCTGAAGGAATCAAGGAAAACTGAACTCAGCACTTGCAACTAGGATGAGACTCGCCGATTTCAGATATACAGCAGAAATAGAGCAATTCTAACTATTTTTAATCTCAAAGTTCTATCTGTAAGTAAACATCTGTGAAATGCACTTAAGTACTCACTGGTAAAAATATGATTTTTAGTAGTAAGTACTCTAGGAACAATAAATAAAATGATACATAAGGTCATATTGCTTATCCTTTTATAAAGGTCTGAAACTTCCCACTCAGCATGTGAACTGAAAGACACACACAAATGACCATGTGCTGCTACTGGGGCTTCTCTTTTCCTTTTTTTCTGTTAGTAGGCTAAGGTGGACTGAGTGAATAAGGGGTAATATCTAATTTCAGAATCAAGTGCATCTATCAAAGGATAGATCAGAAAAGTTGTGGAGAGAAAAGAATATTCATACTTTAGAACAGAATTTCTAAAAAGTGACTGCCTAATCATTTTCAGTAGCTACAAGATAAGATTTAAAAAAGAGAGTAGATGTTTAAATTTTTAAATTTTTATTACAGTAGAAGGCACATGGCCATTCATCCCGCTCAAAGTACGCCCCCTTTCTTCAAACACATCTCTGCCATTATTCTTGTTACTTTCTGAACCAGCTCCGGAAGTCCTCTTTCATGGAGTCTTAAGCGGAGCTGTCAGGTGCCCTGAACTGATTCAACATTTTCCCATTTCATGGTTATTTTGACTTAGAGGAAGAGGCAGAAGTTCTATGGAGCCAAGTCAGTTGAACACGGTCTCACCCACAGCAATGTCTTTATGGCCCTGCTTTTCCACTGAAAGGCAATCAGCAGCAGCATTCAGCATATTTTTCATGACATCTTCAGACACTCAAGAAAGAGAATTTCTTGCTTCAGAAAATAGTAAGAATGTGTGTTTCAAGGAGAAGAGAAGCATATTGAGTTGAGTTAATGGCAATGTGTCTTTTATTATATTTTTTAAAAATTTAGACATTCACTATATACTTGACAGTACTTTGTATCTCATATAGAAGCAGAGAAATTCCTTTTGCTATTAAGTGTTCTCTGAGGACATTTAGAAAGGGCCACACCTACACGTGACTGAAATACAGAACCGATAACTCATGGACTTCTATACCACTAGGAAACACAGTAGCTGGTCATACAAAAAGCTGTTTTAGAAGTTGTTTGTTTATTATGTTAGGTTATAATTCTGTGATATTTTTAGTGTCAGAGCATAACATGATATACTACATTTTAAATCCAATATTATTATTATCATGTGGCATCTCCTCAATTATGATATCAATTGTTTTTAGACTGCATAGGATTAGCAACAAGTGTTACTTACCCAAATGATTCATAAACTGCATTTACAGAGTAACTAAAGGCTCTGAACAAGCCACTTAGAAATGACAATATGCTTACATTTCTGGGCAGCTTAAACCAGAACCCTGCCAAACACCGACCTTGAAAAGAACTTATACATGTTTAAAATCACAAAAAATAGCTTTAAAGAATGTGAGTTTGATCTGGAATGACCTGTTATGTGTTAATCAAGAAGACAAAAACAGATTAAAGAAACAATGAGTTGACAATATATCTTGGACTTTTCGATCTGCAGAAAGCTTTATCAGATCTCAGCAAAGAAGAAATAATTTTGGGAAAAAGAGCACATATCTCCCTAGAAATTCAAGATGTTCTACTCATTTTATTAACTATTAGCAATAACATTATTATAAAAGTTGATTTCCTCTCTTGGCTTTCCTTTGAGATATACAGTAATATGAAATCATTCTCTCATAATCCCAAGTCTCTAAGTTACAAAGAATGATAGAAAAGAAAAATGTTAAAGTCAAGACAATTTCATTAAAAAGCAAAGTACCTGGGCATGAGGGGAGAAAGCAACACATCACAAGTGTATTAGAGGACACTGAATCAATCCACTTGACAAGCAGAGCTTTGCTCAAAGGAATCTCCTAAGAAAATGGCAGTGGGTGATCATAAAAATCATTTGAAGTGCATTACAGCCTACAAACACCTGTAATTTTTTCCTAATCTGTCAAAAAAGAAAAGCCTTCATTGATTAAAAAAAAAAATATGTTCAATTCTGCTGCAGACTTGAAAAGCACAGGCAGAAGTACAGAATTATCAGGGAGGATCCAAATTTCAAAATGGAAGACACTAAGCTCCCTGAGGCCAAGGGCATATCTGGTGTGTTAACTGACTGGCTAGCACTTGTAACTCTAGGTCTGTGAAAGCTGCCTAAATAATATTGACTGAACGGCTGAATGAATGGAGAATCACTGGAATTCACCAGACACATCTGTGTAACAACAACCCAAGTGAATCACCACTAGTCTCCTTGCATGAGAACGCAGCTAGGATGAAAAACATGGCTCTTTTCTGCACAAAAAATTACTCTCTCCACATGTGTACTGAGAAAAGTTGGGTAGTGAGGGAACATTGGCCTGGGCACCAGATAAATGGAATCTATCCAAGAGATCAATAGAATGACAGATGCTGTAGCCTAATTGCTCCACTGAACAGTGCTTCTGGGCCTTTCATTTCAATTTTCTGCCCTCTAATTCAGCCCTAAGCTAATTTAGAGATATTTTTTACTTTTGGCCTCTCTTCTCTCAAATGGAACCTTCACCTACAGCTCTTTCTGGTAAGGGATTTATAATCCCAGAAATTTCTTCCAGTTAGTAAACATAATAATCAGCAATTTAGATCTATTATTTAGTCTCTTTTCACTTTGAGACAGTCAACAGATCACCACCTACTTTGAATTTCTGCATTAGAAGAAAAGCTTACTGTAATCTCAATTTGAGACCATCAGATATGAAGCATCTCAAAAATTCATTTGGAAGAGTATTACTTATTTAAATCATGGTCATTCTCTCTGGAGGTGGTTTTATCTCTAAATGAAAAATCTCTTACTTCCATGTGGTTTGATTTGTTAAACTACTAATTCTTAATTCTAAAGTTCTCCAGTAAAGCTTCAGAAGTATCCAATGTTAGAAATTTAAGCACCCTTAGGAATTGCGCAGTTTAATTTCTTTCATTGTTACGGTAAACTAAATTCAAGACCAGTGATTCTGACTTTTGAAGTTTTACATAAAAATTCAGCAAAGCCAAGCTCTGACACGGTCACACAGATCTCTGCACAGTACCGGTGGCCTCTTTGAATAAGTAATGGCATAATGTAGGGGAAAGCCATAAAGAGTGATGAGGCATTTCCAGAGAATCAGGCAATGATTGGTGGCAATCAGTCTGATGGTGGTCATTTCTGAGAAAAATTGGTCTGTGATAAAAAGAAGAACAGGAGCAGGAAGTCAAAGAAAATAAAAAATTTGAACAGAGTCTAAAAACATCATCTGATGATTACAAAAATGTCACAGAAAAAGAAACTTCTAAAAGAGACAGAATAAAAGCATATGGATTGCAAGACATACACGATGGTCTTCCTGATACACTCAAAAGGAACTGCTGTTAGTCTGCAAACCCACAAGTGATCAGATTACATTTTCCCATCAGAAACATCAACATAATGTATCTATTTTATGCCAAACAGCTTCTGTTTTGCTAACTCACCCTGTTGTATTATTCTATACCTCAGGTTTTTTCCCAGTTACATCCTCCAACATTTTGAAGGTCAAAATTTGCTTTGCTGAGTTCTTCTGACTTTCACTATCTCACTTATTCCTTTACAAGTCTCTTGAAAATATCTGCCTGTTTAATTCACTTACTTTACTCGAAGATTCTTTGTATTAAGCCCTTCAAGTCCTTGACAAAGATGTATCAAAAGTGAAAAATGGTAGCAGATTAAAATGAGAACTATTTTAAGATCCTATTATAGAGACGGCAGGCTGCGGGGAAAGCAAGGCTTTTTCTTCTCCAGTTTTATGCAAGGATTCACTTTCCTTTAGTATCTTTGGGAGAGTGCGTTAGGGACAGAATAACTTGGCCACTGTAGGATGGCTGCTTCTGAAAAAAGGGAAGAAGCACCCATTCTCTTCCTCGTCTTCTTTGAGAGCAAAGAAATAAAATTATTCCAAAAGACTGCTGGGTCCTTCCCCAGTCTTGACACTCTTAGGAGAATCTACACAGCAAAAGTCAAATTAGAAGGTCGGCGTGTTAGTGAGTGGTCAGGTTCCTAGCCCCAAACTTTCAATCCACCCTGCGGCTCTGCACTGTGGGGCTGGACCTGGAACAAACCAAGCCTGGCTCCAGCCAGCTGGCCATCCTTACTCCGTTAACAGGTGATAATGGGAGCCTGGAAAGTTGGAGGGAGAGAGGGTGGTTTTCTCCATTCATTACCTGTGAGCTTCCAGGCTGCCTTCTGTTACTCTAGCTGTCACCTCCAGAGTTGTTACACCCTGGCAGTAACAGTACTTTTCCATTGCAACACAGTCCACTTTGCAGTTTTCAACATTTGCCAGAACCAACTTCACTGTGTTTCTCCTAAGAAAAAAGCCCAGTACCTGCTAGATAGTGCTCTTCCTTAGTGTGCAAGATCTGCCTCTCAGATAACGGTGTCACTTGGCCTATGCCTCTTCAGAAGTCAATTTTCAGTTCTGTAGGAATGCTCCTCTAAATGGCTAGGTTGGTAAAAAAAAAAAAAAATTTCCACTCTTCCCTTTTTTCCTCTGACCCTAGCTGCTTTTTACTCTCTCCCTGATACCTTGGAGTAATGCATTTAGCTTTCAGCTATCTAGTTAACAACCCAACACCTAGTTGGACAATCTCTGCATTAAATTCTAGCATGTAGTTTCTATCTTCTTACCAGGTCCAGCCTGTTACAGAAATTCATATGAGAAGTAATCCCAGGAAGCACACTAGTTGGGTAAAGCATGCTGAGCTCCTTAGCAATGAGAAACAAGACAGTAGTAATCCGCTATGGCATATGGTATCATTGTGAGGAATCACATTATCTTTTGCATTTGACCTGGCCATTAGCACAGTAAGACAGCAATAATCCAGCTGACCATAAAGATAGTAATAATACTGTATGGACTGTGATGTGCATGGGTTCTCATAAATGCACTGGTCTTCTACAGAAACCAAATGTGAGTCTCAGGTTTTTAAACTCAGTTTTAAGTCATAATTCAGAATTGGAAAGTTCTATTACAGCCTTAAAAGGATCATCTAATTTTAACTAAGAATGGGAAAACACTGTTGGAAATCAAACACAAAACTTAAGCATGCAGATTCCAAATTCTAATGCTACCCTTACTAGGTCTCTTATTGAGAGCAGAATACTGTTTGCAAGAGCGGAGGTCTGGAAATTGGAATGGAGCCCTCTGGTTGTACCAAAGTCAAGTGGAGAATCTTAAAACCCTGAGTCGCTTTGAGATTCTTTTGCAAGGAGGAAATAGTTCCCCCTCTGTATTCAGCCTTCCTCTGCTGAAAAACTGTAATGACCTTACTGAGACAGCCATTTTCCTTAAGATCCGTATCAAAATCCTCAGATGCCTCAAGATGCATAATGAGGATCACATCTCAACGCGCTCTAGGAAGACAAGTGCAAAGGCTCACTCAGGAAGAAGCAAGAGAGTTATGCAGTGAACATGACATGAGCTGTTAGAAAATATTTGTGAGTAGATCCTGAGTGACAAACAAAAGAAGATGAAATATAACAATTATTATGGCTTGTATCTAGACATCCCTCCAAAGCCTCATGCCCTCCTAGACAAGACTTTTTGGAAGTGGTTGGATCTAGGGTCCTGGTGTACAGATATGGATGTGCAATAACCGCATCAGTCCGCTGATTAGATTAACTACTTCTCAGCATGGCTGAGGATTTATAGAAGCCAGAAGACCCACCCTAGGTGTAAGTGGCACCAACCCATAGGCGTATTCCTGGAATAGCATAAAAAGGGAAAAGCAGCTCATGCTTGCTGATCTTCTCCCTGTCTTGCCACAGACTATTTCTCTCATGTGATGCTCCTCTGCCATGCTGCCCCATCTTGTAGTGAAACCTCTCAAACTGTGAGCTAAGATAAATATTTCCTCCTTCAGCTTTTGAGTGTTGGGTATTTTGATCCAGCAATGAGAAAATAAGACAATAATAAAGCGGTATTGCTGGATTCAGTGCTTTTTTTAAAATTTAGACGTGGCTCTAAGACTTTACATATAGGCTGATGAGACTTGGTTTACCTTTAATGAGGCTGAAATGCCAGACTATCCACAGCATGATTGAGAAGAAGTATGTTTATTTTATTTTATGGAGTTTAGAATGCTGAAATGGATTTACTACATGAAACCTGAATACTGACATTCCTGCCATATCCTCGGAGAAGGTCCAGAGCATACCTTTTGACCTTACAGTACAAAGTTGTCATCCTACCTAAGGGAGGTTGAGGCATGAGGGTTACAAGTTCAAGCCTAGGCTAGGCAACTTAATGAGTCAGTGAGATCCTGCTCCACAATTTTTTTAATAGGGCCAGGGAGGTAGCACAATGTGAAAGTCCTGGTTCAATCTCTGTTAGAGGAAGAGAAGGAAGGAAGGAAGCAAAGAAGGAAGAAAAATATGCAGATGGTTCATTGATTACTACAACTGACTTATATCATGCTAATATCAGATGGACTCAAAATGGTCATCAGATGAAAAATGGAGGCTTAGCATCTTCCCTGAAGTTATTTTCCTAGTTCTTGAAAATACACTTTGATCAAGAGATGATGGGACAGGGGGTGAGAGGGTAAGAAGAAGGGAATAAGAAAAGAATTAAGATGTGTTCTGTACCTATATCAACTCCCCACAGTAAATGTAATTAATTACGTGCTGCAAACATATATTAATTAAAAGGAAAGAAAGAAAATACAATCTGAACCATCCTTCTTGGAAACCAGTAAAGTTGCCACATTTGTTCTGTCACAAGAAAGGCCAAGTGGAACTTATACCAAAGCAACATCACCTCCCTGGGGGAATGCCAGGCGGTAAAAATACAGTGACACCTAGTGTGTCAAGCACAAGATGCCTATCACATCTGCCTTGAATTCACTTACTATTCTCAGTTTGCTCCAGGACAATCTTTGTTTCTTAAAAAGTGCAATGAGCCACCTCTATGACCTCCGATCCCAGAGAAAGTCAGGAAATCTGTAGCTCCTGGAAGGTAGAAAACACAACCAACCTCCCAAGGAGGATACCTAAAAGTTAGTTCAAATAAGGTGGGTCATGGGCAACCAGGCATCAGCTCCACAACAGGCCTTGTGCTAAACATCACAAGGGAGAAGGACTCTCCAGGGATTTATAATTTCCAGGGCTCAACAAGCTCACTCTCTAAAAATGTAGCGAAGTAATAAAACCACAATGATGCTATAATATGTTAAGCTCCTCACATGGACATGACACCAGTGGACATAGGGAGCACAGACAGTAATTAAATCTGAGAAAGGCAGGGCCAGGGATTTAGCTCAATGGTTCCAGTGCCTGCCATGCAAGTGCAAGGTCAGGAGTTCTATCCTTGGTAACCACATACCACAATGCCAGGCGTGGAGACTCATGCCTGTAATTCTAGCACTCGAGAGGCCAAGGCAGGAGAATTACTCAGAGTTCAAGGCTTACCTGGGCTACATAGGGACCTCAGGGCCAGCCTGAACTACACAGCAAGAGACCCTGTCTCAAAACAACAAATCTGAGAAAGGCACAGTGTATGTTAGAGCTGGAGAGGGTGGAGAGAAGGATAATGAACAGAAACATCCTAGCACAATTGAGAATTTCTTTAAGTACCACACCCTTTCTGTACACTTCTACTACTGATGCATTCCTCCAAACAGCAGCTCTAAGAAAACAGCCACACCTTAAGTGCGGCTGCAATCTGAGCTTGGCATCAGCATCAGTCTACATCCTAGCATCTCCACTCCCGCTTGCAGGAACTAACATGGATCCACAGTAGACAACGGCATCAATAAGCCAGTTTTTATTTACCAGCAACTGAGGAATATCGAGTCCCTCTATGAGTCATGAATTGAAAACTGCCATATAACTGGAGAGGCTGGCAGGGAATTGTGGATGGTGACAGTTCCTGCTCAGCCTTCTCCTGTGCAGTCTCTACTTCATCCGAGCAATAAATTTCACTGGTAGCACCGGTCCTTTCTACAAATACTGATAGGTTATAAGTCATATATTCTTTCCTTTGCTTAAGTATGTCTATACTTTCTTCTAGTTCAAAGATATAAAATTTTCTGCCAATGGCTTCCCAGAAACCATATTGCTTATTTGCATGCCTCCAGTCATATTTTGTGGTTTGCATAATTTCCTTTAAAAATGCACATTGCAAGAAAAATAGAGAAGCTTGTTTCAATGTAGAAAAAAATAGTTTCATGGCCAAATAAAAAGCTACTGTTGAAATCAAGAAATTCCTCCTATTGCTTGAGGAGGTAAAGAATTCCTGTTCTCTCAACTTTCTGGCAGATCATTTCACTGATTCAGAGACCTTGTATTTTCTGAGAAAGCAAAATATTTTTTTGTGTCTAACCAGGTATACCCATGAAATAACCACAAATATTTATAAATCATACACATATAGAGGAACATCCTCAAATTTCTGTGGTGTTGGGGACCAAATCCAAGGCTTGCGTCATGCAAATTGTGCCACAACTGAGTGATATCGCAGCCCCAAAATTTGTTTAGAGTTACTTTAGGTGAGAGAGAATATGAGGAGAAAGTGACTTCAGTCTATTAGTATGGGAGACAACTCAATTGGCTTTGTAATACTGCATTTGCTTAAATGTATAAAACAATATAACACGATGTTAAAGGCTAACAGTCCTAGAAGGCATGATGATTAGATGATATGAAGTAGTATATTATAACCTGCACTTTCCTAATTAGAGTTATTTTACACATTTTTGAATGACCCAAGGATTAATAGAATGAGAAAAAGGCAGTGGTTTAATAATTTTGGAATTTGAGATGTTCACCACAAATCTGGACAAAATATGATACATGTATAAGATATAATAAGCATCTCAGAATTAGTATTTTTAGCCATACAGTAAGAGCTAAAAGTCATTAAGTAAATAAACACAGAGATTCTATTACTTCTATAATTTGTTTCATATTAAAATACAGAGACAGCTAAAACACAAAAATAAACACTAAAATGGCACTTCTCAGTTGTAGCACACAGGGCTGGGAGCCCTTAAGGTCCTGCCCGGGCCGTGTGGATGTGTCTGATGAAAGGGGCTGTCATCACACCCTCCAGGGTCACTAGTCCTGTTTCTCCAGCTCTCTGCTCAGCCTCTCTCTCTGAGCAACCAATCCACACTGTCACGCCACACTTTTCATTCACACAGTGCAAATGTGTTGTGTTGAGTACCTTGACACACGAGATCATATGCAAGCGAGATAAAAAAGATAGGACTCAAGTCTTTCCCTGGCTCTGTAATATCAGGTACACAAGTCAGCACTGAGATAGAGAGTGGAGATGTTGCAAGAATGCACTGGAGGGCCAGGGATTTACCTCAGTGGTTCCAGCACCTGCCTTGCAAATGCAAGGGCCCAGGTTCGATCCCCTGTAAGCACATACAACAATGTCAGATGTGAAGACACACGCCCACCAGCAATCAGTACCACATACTACAGTGCTGGATGTGGTGGCTCATGCCTGTAATCCCAGCACTTGGGAGGCAGAGGCAGGAGGATTGCTGTGAGTTCAAGGCTGAGCTCAAGGCCAGCCTGAACTACAAAAGACCCAGTCTATAAATAAATAAATGCCCTGGAAACATGGATATTCCAGCAGCTGAGATTAGAAGAGACAGCGTGAAAGAAAAGCACTTAAATGAATGGGTAGAATCTGAATATCAGTTTCGAGAATCTCTTTCTTATTCATCTATCTCTAGGAAATAATAAATAAGTATCCATCTGGAAGAGACTAGAAATGGCTAATAAATGAGACTAATATAAAGCAAAGAATATTAAGGAAAAACACAGACACAATGATACATTTCCTATTCTAAAGCAGGATTCTTCCTCTTAAGATCTTTTTTTTTTTTTTTCCCTGAGACAGAGACTCACTTTGTACCTCAGGCTGGCCCTGAGCTCAGCCTCAAACTCACATCACAGCAATCCTCCTGCCTCTGCCACCCAAGCGCTGGGATTACAGGCGTGAGCTACCACGCCCGGCACTGTGGTATGTGGTACTGATTGCTGCTGGGTGTGAGTCTCCACGCCCAGTATTGTATGTGGTCACCCAGGGATTGAATCCGGTCCTTGCACTTGTAAGCCTGGCGCCGGAACCACTGAGCTAAATCCCTGGCCTCATCCTCTTAAGATCTTGATTGGTTGCACTGATGGACTCACACAAACACAATGAAATAGAATAGATAAAAGTGTCAGGGCTTGTACAGTTATGTAAACACAACATAAAAAAGTTGCTTTTGTCAACAGGTTCAGAGTACTAATCAAGAATAAACTCCACAAGCATCAATCATGTACCAAAGTATAATTTATTTTTCTGATATATCGAATTTGACAGTAATAGTAATATATTTTCATGGCTTAAAAATAAAAAGTAATGTAAAAAAAGCATATGCTCAGAACTGTTACTCTAATGTCTGTGCCAATCTATTATGGCCCACTTTGGAGATTTCTGCTTATATTATTGTCTTCTGTATCCTTCCAGTGTTCCTTAGGCCAGTATACATACATACATTCTAATCATTACATAGAAAATGTACACATCTGTATTCTGATTTCCTCTTTTCCTACACACAGTGTATGCACACTGTTCTCCATATCACTTTTTCTGTTTTACAGTATATCCAGGCCATTTTTCTGTAATGGTACACTGAGTTGCCTCACTTCCTTGCAGCTGCATATTGTTCCATTCTCTCCCCCTCTTCTCTCGCTCCTTCCCCCTCCTCCTCCTCATCCCTCTCTCCTGCCCCTGCTCTGTCTCTCTGTCATGGCTTATGGTAATATGCCAGGGATTTACCTCAGTGGTTCCAGCACCTGCCTTGCAAATGCAAGGGCCCAGGTTCGATCCCCTGTAAGCACATACAACAATGTCAGATGTGGAGACACACGCCCACCAGCAATTGGTGTGATATTATGACAGTGACCATGACATTCTTGGTTACTTTTCCTGTCAAGAGATAAATCCATATTTTCTTTATTTGAATTCAAGTGACTTAGAATTGCTTTGACTAATATGCATGGCAGAAATGGCACTTTGATCATCTTGCATTCAGGCACATCTGATGATTTTTGTTTTGTTTTGTTTTAAGACATGGTCTAGCATTGTAATTCAGGCTGGTCACTATGTAGCCCAAGCAAGCCAACTCACAGCAATCCCCCTGCCTCTGCCTCCCAAGGGCTGGGATTACAGGCATGAGCCACCACACCTGGCACTGTAGTATGTGGTACTGTTTGCTGGTGGGCGTGAGTCTCCATGTCCAGTATTGTTGTATGTGGTTACTAGAGATCAACCCAGCCCTTGCATTTACAAGGCAGGCACTGGAAAGACTAAACTAAATCCCCATCCCCAAGTGTGATGATTTTTGATAATGACTTGTGTCCTCAAAGCTGGCAGCACAACCAATATTTCTGTTGAGTTTGGCAAAGGATCCTACACAGAGAACCAAAATACGACATAGAAATACTATAAATATTAGAAATGCTTTTGTTATAAAAGTTTAGAATGATTTTGTATTAGATTGTAGAATCCACATAGCCTAGCAAAAAATTAATATGTATTTGAGGAAAATTCTAGGACATAATGGGTATCTGCAAATATCTTCTCAATTAAGATCAATTTACTTTCATTTCTATATGTCGCTCCTCCTCTGTATGGTGAATCACAGCACTTAATTTCTAAAACTGTAAAACATCATCTCCTAACGTGCCTTACCCCAACATCTTCCTCTATAGCAATCATTGTTCCATCGTTGAGCAGTTCTGAGCTTTCTTGTACCCTGTTTGAAATATATATTACCAATCTACCAAGCTTACCTATCTCAACAGAATATAGTAGGAAGGTTTTGTGTGTTTGTGATACTGGGGAACAGAACCCAGCGACTTCACATTGCTACAACCTCAGATCACTCTCGCACCCCCATCTCTTTTTTTTTTCAGACACAGTCGTACTAAGTTATAACCTGCCCAGACTAGGCTCCAACTTGTATTCAACTTGCCTGCGCCTCCCAGAAGGTTGAGATTATAGGTGTGCACCCCTATGTAGAACTAGAAGAAAGCATCTGACATTGCTTTTATAAATGTGTATTTAGAATAAAATGCCCTAATACAAAAAACCCAAAGTATAAGTAAATCAAAGAGCAAAATTAAAGATTTAGCTCGATGGTGGCACACCTGCCTCACAAGTAGGAGGTCCTGAGTTTGATCCCCAGTACCAGGGGAGAAGGGAAGCCACAGGAGACAATAGGAAACAGGGAGAGAGATCATTTGCAAAAGGGAAGGGGATCAAGAGAGAAGGGGGAGGAAGGGCAGTGGAGGGGAAGTAAAAAGAATCAAGATAAACTATGTACATGTATCAGCACCCCCATGATTGTCATCCTGGGACAGATGCTGTCCAGCATCTGGTACAGTATAATAGGCATTCACATATTTGAAGGGATAGCTGAATGGACGAAACACTTTTCACTTAATGTTTCAAAGATGTTGGGTACAGCTGGAAGGAAATGTGGACATTATACAACAGAATAAAAGGATCCTGGAGCCTGATGCTTACAGAATAATAGGAAAGGATTCTGAGAGGAAATGGGCTTCCCACCGCACTGGAAAGCTGGAGGCCAACACACTTCATCAGATCGGCTTCGTTTCCCCTTCATGAGGTTTGAGGGGAAAAAAGCTATTTAAATGAGAGATCAGCATTAAGTTAGCATAAAATCAAGCATCACACACAGAGAGACTTGCTCGCTCAGAACCAAAGCAGCACACAGCTTCACAGGGCCTGACTGAGCGTCCGGAAGCTGCTCCCTAACATGCTGCATCGTTCCCGCTCGCTGTGGCAGCCTGGCTTCTGGTGGTGCCCAATGGCAAGTCAAGTGAGACTTCCATTCCTGCACTGGGTATTGAACCCAGGGCCTCTGCACTGAGCTACATCCTTATCCCTTTTTTACTTTTTAGGTTAATGACTCAGCCTCCCACAGTACTGGAACTTCAGGCATGTGCCACAGGACCCAGTAAGTTTTTTCTTTAAGTACAGTGTTTTCTTTTCTTTGATTCGATGATATGACTGTCTCCTACTCTTTATCTTGCTTGGCTGGCAGCTAAGTATGTCTTTTTCTTATCAAGTCATTTATCATGGGAGCCTTTCAAAACATTGCCCTGCCCCTTTTCTTCTGACTTTATTTCTCCCCTTAGGTACTGTCACATGGAGCTTCCCAAACCTTTTCACATTGTGGTACATAGAAAAAAATGACAATATTTGTATGACTACTATTCAGAGCTGAAGGCCATTGGTCAAAGGCTTCAATCTCTGTCTGAGCATAACTGTGTTCTATCACCTGCATGTTCTGTGGTACAGGGATGGGGCTGGGAGACCTTCTGAAGCAGTTTCTTTGCATTTAGCTATTATCACGATGCAATACGTAATTTTACATGTTTAGCTCAGGACTCATGTCTTTGTCCTACACCCGCACATCAAATTGTTGCATATCTTCTTGGATGTCTGGAATATTTGGAATGCTTTATATCTAAAACTAAGCTCATGATCCCTTGTGCTCCCCAAAACTTTGTTCTGCTCTGGTACCTAATATCGATTGGGTAATCACAGCATCAAGTTGTAAAAGCAAGTTTCTAGGAGATATCCTTCCAGGCCCTTGTTCCCTTGGGCTTTCCACCAACAAGCCCTTTCAGTTTACCTCCCTCACGTCATCCCACACCTCCCATTTCTAGAACGACCTGAATCCAAGTCACCACCAGTTCACTGAATGCCTGAATTGTTACAGCAGCCATGCCAGTCCTCCCCTCTGATCCAACCGATCTTCTAATTCACTGTCCACACAGTGATTCTATATAAACCCAGGACCAAATAAATATGCTCCATTCATCCCTTTAAGACAAAATTCCTTAGCACAATCCACAATGCTGTGGATCGATACACTAATATTCAGTGAAGTGGTTCTTTTTGCTGTAGAACAAAAGCGTAGCAGCTTAAAAGTAACGATTTTATATTAATGCTTACAATTCTGTGAATTGTTCAGCCTCAGTTGGGTAGCTATCACCTACTACCTCTTAGCAACAGGAATTTGGGTATGGCCACTTTGTACTGAACAGAGCAAAGATGGTATCTTCATTCACATGTCTGAGGGCTCATCAGATAACTTCTCTCCTGAAACTTCTCTTCACATCACTAGTTTTGGGTTTCTCCAAGCACTGCAGCCTCAGGATACTCCACTTCCTACACAAATTACTTTTCCCAGAGTGCACCTTACAAGAAACCAGAGTGAAAGCTGTAAAACCCCTTCTGACTTAGCCTCCAAAGTCATTTTCTACCTTGCTGTAGAGATCAAAATCAAGTCAGAAGACCAACCCCAATTGCAGAGGTAAAACTACGACTGGGCTTGAATATCCACATGCATAGTGCCTTGGAGCAGAGTCTTTGAAGACAATCAGTTTCCTACGTCTCCAGTTCCTTTCAGCACCATATTCCATTTCCATCCATCTTAATGCACTAGACTTCCTCCACTTCATGTACTTGCTGCACTCCGTCGTGCTGAAGGATTTTCACACACTACTTTCGATACCATTTTTGCCAAGGTATCTCCCATTCAACATTTAGATAGCATTATGCCTCAGAAAAGCCTTCTCTGTCCCCTCTAACAGTGTTAAACTATAATGTACACTGTCCAGGCACTGGCCACACTTCCAGCATAGTGTTTATCTTCACTGCATTTTCTGTTAGTTTGGATGAGTGTGGCATTTATGTCTCAATACCTTCCAGTACACTGGAAGAGGGGCCAGAGGATACTTTTCCTCTCCTACAACACAGAGTGGCTATTGTAGCAATTGTGTGTGTGTATGTGTGTGTGTGCACACATGTGTGTGATTGAATGAAAGAAATTAAGTCAAACTATCTCTCTCTGCAAAACAAAGTATGCTCTCTCAATATGAATTACAGAAAAGTACACAGAGTAATCACATTGCCATAATTAAAATTGTGTACAATCAGACAACTCATATATAAACCTTTTTTTCAGAAGAAATCTTATAAATGTGAAGGTCCTATTTGTTTGTTATATGTTAACTACAAAATTAGTAGATGTAGGCTGGGGATTTAGCTCAGTGGTTCTAGCACCTGCCTTGCAAGTGCAAGGCCCCTGGATTTGATCCCCAATAACCACATACAATAATGGTGGGTGTAGTGACTTACGCCCACCAGCAATCAGAACCACATACCACAGTGCTGGGTATGGTGGCTCATGCCTGTAATCCCAGCATTTGGGAGGCAGA
>PVIR01018757.1:0-32912 GCA_004026965.1 Petromus typicus | reverse complement strand
ATGTACCTATCTGTGCCCTATTTATTTCACTTATGAGGATATCCTCAAGGTATGTCCATTTAAGTAGAAATGATTCAAACTTATCATTTTTTATGGCAGAGTAATACTCCATTCTGTAGAAGAACCACAGCTTTTTGATCCAGTCTTCAGTTGATGGACACTTGGGTTGTTTCCAAGATGTAGCAATCACAAATTGGACTGCTATAAACATGGATGCACATATATCACTGTGATATGAGTCTTTTAATTCTTGTGTGTATACACCTAGCAGGGCAATGGCTGGATCAAATGGGACCTCCAATCCTAGCTTTTTGAGGAATCTCCAAACTGATCTCCACAGGGGTTGTATGAGTCTACAGTCCCACCAACAGTGAAGAAGGGTTCCTTCTTTTCCGCAGCCTCGTCAACATTTGCTGTTGGCTGATTCTGAAATGGCAGCCATTCTATGTGGAGTGAGATCAAATCTCAGTGTTGTTTTCATCTGCATCTCTTGAATGACTAATGATGTTGAACATTTCTTCATATGCTTCTTAGCTGCTCTTACTTCTTCCTCTGAAAAATATCTGTTCATTTCAGATGCCCATTTTTGAATTGGGTCATTAAATTTGGGTGGGCTGATTTCTTTTTAGCTCTTCATATATTATAGTTAGTAGCCCTGTGTCTGAGGAACAGCTGGTAAAGATTTTTTCCCACATTGTTAGTTGCCTCTTTGCACTGTTGGTGGTTTCCTTTGGAGTAGACTCGAAGATCCAGAAACTACTCCAGATACACTGAGCCACCTCATCTTTGACAAAGGAGCCAAAAATCCTCAATGGAGGAAAGATAGCCTCTTTAACAAATGGTGCTGAAAAACTGGCTTTAACTTGCCAAAGACTAAAACTAGATCTAACTCTTTCACCGTGTACCAAGCTAAAATCAAAGTGGATAAGAGACCTAAATATTAAAACAGACACTCTAAACCTTCTGCAAAACAGGTTAGGTAAAACTCTTGAAGACATTGGCTTAGGGAAAGATTTCATGAACAAAACTTCTATAGCACAGGAATTGGCTGAGGAAATCAACAAATGGGACCTCATTCATATATTATTAATTCTAACTCCCATTCTAATGTATATCTTTGTTTTTTAAAATAGTAAAAACATTTATTTAGTGCCTACTGTGCATTGAGCACTGTGTCATATCTTAGGAATCACAGGAAATCGGTTCAGCAGAAGGTTTCTTCTGCTACATGGCATTGGCAATAACCCCTAAGTTGACTAGGGACATGCAAGTCCACTGAATGTTCTGTCTCCTTTCCTTTCCTAGCAAATCATTCTGCAATTTGTCTAAACCAGTGACAGCGAACCTTTTAGAGCTTTCAATGATAACAAATAGCTGCTGGCAGCACGGGCATGCCATAGATTTGAAACTACTGATCTAAACCTTTATTCAGAAATTGAATCATTTGTATTCAAGGGAAATTCTGATGGGAATCATCTTGAAATTTGATTACCTGAGGATTTTTAACAAACAGGGAAGTAAAGCAACCTGACTCAATACGAATAAGAGACTCTGATCTGAGTGGGAGTTCGATGATCTCTCTCATCTTAGGATGCTTAAACAATCAGTAAGAAAACAAGTGAAGTGTACGATATCAGCTCTGGAGGCTTGCAATTGGCCTTTACAGCCACAGGGGAAGGGAAATCTCATTGACCTAGTTTGCTCCAGACTCACAGGGCTGGGGATTAGCATTGCCTCTGTGTTGATAGGATGAGGTGAATTGGGTTCCAGCCTAGTTCCCGCAAGGCATTAAGAACAGAAATGTCTTCAACAACCACCCACTGACTATGGGATAAACTTAAACTTTTAGTATAATTTTTAACCTCAAACCAGTGCTTTGCTTCCAATTTTTTGTTAGTCTTCAACATTAACTTTGGGGTAGACAAAAATAAATTTATCTATAATTGTTAATTTAAAAACAAAATTTAAGCCACCAGAACCTGTATCCTCATTTGCAAAATCAGAATATTAGTTACCTCAATCACCAGAGTTACCTCAGTGGATTAAATAAGCCAACATATGTAAAGCCTGTGAAGTAGCAACTCATGTGACCATTTGTCCCTGTTACACTACTGTTGGTAGCAGCCAGAGCCACTGCTCAGCATTTGTTCTTCAAGGCAAATGTGCCCACTGAATGCACGTACCTTCTTCATATGGTAAACCATTCTCCAACTAGTGAAAATCTTTGTTCAAAATTTGAATTTCTTATACTCAAGGGAAATTTCAATGCAAATGATTTTGAAATTTGCTCCCTTGTAGGCCCCTAGGCTTGATTTATACATTCTGACCTGTAGTTCTGGACCTTCCCTAAAATTCCTTCCCCACCCCTCATTGTTAAATCCAAACCTTGCATTAATGGCTGTTATAGATCATAGCCACTCATGAATTCTTGATGACCTTCTGTACCCCACAGGGATTCCTTTATTATGAAATGCTACTCATTGTGACACTTACCACATATTTCTATCATATTCTTGTGCTAAAGACTTCTCTCAGAGCACTAAGCTTGGGGAGCGTAGCTGCTAAATCATTTTTCACTTTTAAATTTCTATACACATCTACCTAGCACAATTCATCACTGGAGTACTCAGGAAACAATAGTTGGTTGATGGGTTGCAATGGAGGCCAGCAGGCCCTGAGTGTGCATCAATGTGTCAGATCACAGGCCCAGAGGGTTATGTTCTCAAACCACTAGACAGGCATATTCATGAGGCTTGAGCTTCAAACAGCCAGTCACGTTCTCGCTCCAGCTTGACTGTTACTGGCATAAGTAGAGAATTCAGTCGTGACATTTGAGTGTTAGTGTTGACCCTTTATCCTGCTGTTACACAGGTCAGTACCTGTCCCTGCTTATAAATGACTCCTCCTTGGCAAACAAGGTTGATGTAACAGAGTACCACCCACATTCAATGGACTCAGATCCTTACTAGACTTACTGACAGAGGTAGAGTCTTACTGTAAATAATAGTTCAATGTGAATAGTCATTCAGAAAATCTTATCCCTTACTTAAATAATAAGTGACCCTGAAACAATGTAGTTTACCAGTCAGTACAATATCAAAGGAAGAGGATATCATTTTCCGTCACTGAAGCATCCTCATATTCAAAATGTCCAAACATCCAGAGGCAAACAATTCCCTTGTCTGAGTCATAAAAACAAGATACATCTTCTCTCATAATTAAAACCTGTAGCTCTGCCAAAGAGGTCATTCCTGGCTAACTGAAAAAAGGCATGATGCTTACAAAAGAAGTATTATGCATGAGTTAGGGCCAAGAGTTACACTTGGGTGAAATCCTCAATGACTGTACCTTCATTAATATATTCTCACCTTCTTACTGCTAAGTGACTGTTCTGAATACATTGTGCTCTCATGCGTGCACTCAAAGAAATGACAAAATTCTGAATGAACAAGCAGTCAGCACTCAGGAGAGAGTCTTCAGGCTACAGTTAGTCAGAACTTCCTATATTTGTCACAGTGAGAAGAGCGACATGGAACATTACAGAACTACAGAATTCTCACAGTGACAGTACAGCCCACAGATCATCTGTCCAGCCATGTCCTTTCAAGACCCTGTCCCACCTGCTGTATGAATCTTACCCATAATAATGCCCATGAAGCAGTCACAGAGGGTCGCATAAACAGTTCCAACCACAAGGACCTTATCTCTTGACACACACTGTGTTAGAAAATAATTATAAAATGTCTTATTTATACTTAGCCACACTCTGCCTTCCCAAGGTTCGCATTATCTTCACTAGGGCCACATAGTCATTCTAATTTTTCTTCCAATAATAGTCCTCTGAATATTTAAAGGGCTGTCACATATTTCATCCTGTGAAAATTGGTACAACAATGCCAAGGAGAATGAAGGCTAGGAAAGATCATGACACTGGCACTCAGGAAAAGCCATGAGGAAATCAGGACAACTTGACTCTACTAGCATCGAAGAGACAGAGACCAAAATATCTTTCAACTGCAAGACTCATTAGCTTCCTTTTGCAATATCCCAACCTTTTTCTTCTCAGCAGGTAGTTTTGTCACTTATCATATTGTACAAGCTATAAACAACCACTGTCTTACTTTTTCTGTATAATCCACTACTTATGTCCTGAATATACCTAAATATATTCATTTATTTTCATCTCTACTCCTACTAGCTCAGTACAATCTACCATCCTCTTTTCTCTCAGCTTATCCTATTTCTGCAAACTAGTTACCCTATATCCATAAAGCTGGTTGACTTTATTCTAAATTCAAGATCAGGTCATTTTACAACTCAATTTCTTTTTCTTTGTCTAATATTTTGTTTGGTTTTTATTTTTTATTAGTTCACTTTTACATTACAGTGATTACATCCATTGGAGGGAGCTGATACCTGCCCAAAACATAGTTCTGTTATTTTTATCCTTTTTTCTTCTTGTTTTTCCTCCCTCAATCTCTTGATCCTTTTCCCAGTTGAAAAAGATCTACCTACTTCTTATTATCTATTATTTTGCTCTTCATTTGCAGTCTAGGTTTCTCTTACAAGGAAAACTATGTGCTATTCAAGCTTGTGGGTCTGATCTATTTCACTTATGGTCTCTAGGTACACCTACAGATAAATGACTAAAGTTTATCCATGTTCATAGAAATCAGTATTGAGAATATTCAAAAACTAAAACTAGAAATTCCATTCAACATAGCTATGCACCTTGTAAGTATCTTCCCCGAAAAATTAAAGACATTGTATTACTGTGATACATGTATATACCTCCCCCCATTCCAGATCCTTCAAAGGCCTCCTGCTGCTGTCATAACTGGAACCAAAGTCCCTAACAGGACATTCAAGGCTCTTCTCTCAGTTCACGCTTCTTTTTAGCCTCCTTTAGTTCCTTCTCTACCCTGGCCTTGAATCAGTTCTTACAAAATGGAGAACAGAGAGAACAAGTATATCTGAGAAGGATCCTGAATATGAACATTCCTAGGAAACCCAAAGGAAGAGAGGATTGCTCTAGGGGTCAAGTTCAAATGCCATAAGAAGATCACGGTAAGATGGAGTTGGGTCCTTCCAAAGGAATAGTGACTTTCATAGAAATAGGTTTGTAGGAAATATTTTGGACTTATAGGTTGCATTGGCATGAAGTATCCATAGGAGACGAAAGAGCAGAGTAATGAAAGGAAATGAGTAGAAGGGGTAATAGAATAAAAATTTAAAAATTGATTTTTTTCCTTTTTATTTGTTGTGCTCATTTATTTCTTTGAGGCAGGGTCTGACTATGTATTTCAAGCTGGTCTTCAACTCACTATGTACCCTACAGTGGCTTGAAACTTGCTAGGATCCTCATGTCTCAGCCTCCTGAGTGCTGAAATTACAACTTGTGTCACCATGTCCAGCTTCTTTCTTTTTTAAAAAGGAAGATTCTATTAGGAAAAGAAGAATTAAAAAAACATGAAAGTAGTTACCTGATTAAATAAGAATCCTGAGGAAATAAAAAGGCAAGATCAAGGCAATGCATGATTATGCAAAATAGCTGGCACAGCATTCCACATAAAGTGAGTCCTCAAAGAGTAATTAGAATATAAGAAATAGTATGTACTTTAATAAGATGGAAATTAGTATGCTTTAAAGGTAGAGAAAACATGTATAGAGTATAGAAGATCCTTACCTCATATCCGAGTGTATAATATATAATAAATCTAAGGAAATGACTTCTGAGATGCAAGCAAAGTTTTAAATATTTTAATAAGTGTACTTTTAATACTAATCTATATACATCTAATATATTTTTCAGATATTACCATATCTCCAATGTAAAAGTAGCTCTGCTTTGCTATGCTTCTCCAAGTCCCCTCAAATGGAATTTATTAACAACTCAACCTGAGTAAATCCCATTCCCAGTTATTTCATAATTCATTTTGTCTTAAAGGAAGAACCAAAGTACCTGATGTATTGCTTAATTCCATGGCTCACTGACATCATTTAAAATTTGCACTAAAAAATCATGTTATTCTCCTAAAATCTGGAGCTACTATCTATGAGAAACTTAAATATACAATACATATATTCATATATAAGTATCTAGAAAGATGATGATGAGAATGTTTTTCCCAAATAACTACTCTGACTATTTATATTTGTCAAAGCATTGGGTAAAATAAGACAAAAAATAAGACACTGTAGAGCTCAGAATAACTCCTGTTCTCTCGAGAAAAATGGCTAAGAAACTTCCATCTTGTCCCAAGATATCTTCTTTCTCCTACGTTGTAATGTCTCTGAGAGAAACAACTGCCCTTTCCAAAACACCTGGACCTTGCAGGATAATGAATGAATGAGACAAAGGTCTTAAATAAAGAGAACTAATCCATCCGTTGGCCTTTTAATAAACACGCATTCCATGTTTTAAAACTAAAACTGTGATACAAGTAAAAAGAGGAAAGAAGACTACATTTGGACCACACTTATTATTTAACTACCTAACCTTGGGCAAGACACTTTATCTCTTTTTACCAAGCTTGAAAATCTGTAAGATGGATTCACACAAAATACTTCACAGAATCACTGAAAGTAGTCTTGAGAATAGCAGGTACTGAGCACCTTGCCACAATTTTCTTATAACATACTAGGCATTAAAGAAATGTTTATCTCTACTTCCTCTCTCTATAAAATGTAAGTTCCTATTTTTAAACAAAAACAATTTAGTGTTCTTTTAAGTTTACTTTCTAGGAAGATATAAATCTATAAAACACTGACCTTGAAAATATTATTATGTATTATAATTAACATATTAAATGCAATAAATATACGGTGAAAGGAAAGAGTAGTAAATAACAATTTGTAGAAATGAGTCAACACAATCGAATACAAAGAAGCAATATGTAACTATTTTTCTTTGTTTCTTCTCTTTTTATTTTTACAAGATTTGATTATACAATGTGACTCTCATAGCCAGATACTTGTGATTTTTTTAGTACCACGTATTTTGACATCTGCAGTTAAGTATAACAGACTGACCAGAATAGACAATGAGTTCAGAGGCAAGTTTAAAATAAAATCAACCTCCTCACTTTCAACCTTCTTCAGCAAAGTACAAATTATCATTCATAATTCAAGTCTTTGGGCAAAAGTCATCTCCTCAGTGGAACTTCTCTGACTAATCAGACAGAATCTCCTGTGTTCCCTAGTGCTCTGAATCTTTCATTGTTGTACAACAGCTAGACCCTGTAATCTCATTAAGCTAGGAGCTCTTTGGAGCAGAGACCAGTTAGATAAATTTGTACATCTCCAGCACAATGTTTTGCACACAACCAGAAATCAACAAACATGTGTTGAATGAGCATACGAATGAATTCAAGCTTCTTTGAAATCCTTTTATGCTTATTGTCTCGGCTCACAAGTTAGCACTAAGTGGTAAACCTCCCAGCTGTTCTCATTGTTTCACATATGTTGATTATGTTTGTTCAGTAATATTGTCAGCTCCTTCCAGTACAGCCTACAACCAGTAACATTTCTTTGTTACAGTCACTACTTCAACTGCCTACTAGCCATGGTTTTGAGTACAATAGTTAAGTACTTGCTGATGGACTTCTTGATGCAAAGTAATTTTCTGACAGTGAAGCAAAGGCTTCATTTCTGGCACAATTCTTGCAATATGTATAGACCTGGATTTTCTATTGCTAAAATAAGGGAACAGAAAGTGGGTGACCATCTCATATTTGAGGTGTAATTTGTCATGGTGGTAATCTTACCTGAGAAATAAAAGCTAAGTTTAGCCTAGTAAAGGGGATTAGATAACAAGGGAGAACAAAGAAATCAGCATGTGAAGAAGATCCTGGAAAAATGTGCACAGAAAGTTTGCCGTGGATCCCAGAAGAAGCTCAGTGTGTCTAGATTTACTTTCCGGGACTGGCACTATGATGTAGTTTTTGACATTACTGACCCTCTGGGTCTCGGTTTCCTTTCATTTACTTTACACACATCCTGCTGGTGTGTTAATTGGAAAAAAGGAAAATTTAAAAAATACTAGCTCTTTCCTGTTTCCCTTTCATGAGAAAAATACAATAAGCCTGCCCCCAAACTGTTTCCGGTCCTTGTCTTGCCTGTGGAGTTCATTAACCATCAGACAGGTTTAGGACTCTCCGGCCATTGAAAAGCCTGTACTTTTTAATGTAAATCCTTGTATCACAGCTTAAAGCTGACCTTTGGATTTTAGTTCTGGCTATTTACGTGGATGCAGAAGTTCACAATTACACTTTTAAAAGCCTGCAATCTTATGTATTGTCCAATTTTATTCCTCTAATAGATTCTGACCTAGTGTCAGCTCTTGCTATTTAGATGTTTCCCAAAGCTGCCCTCTCTGTCTGAAATCTCTTATTTGAAGAAATCTAACAAATTCTTTGGTGAAGCTCTATATTTTCTGCTTCTCCTTTTTCATAATGTCTCAATTGAATGCATATCTCAGGTGGGTTTTTCATTATCTTCTAACACATATTAATTTATCCTAGAAAGTGGAAATCATCTAAAATGGCAACCTTATAGAATTATTAATTATGTATTACATCCTTTAATCTCCACTTTATTTTATTCACCCATCATTTATTCATTAACCTAATGTGAATACTGAACAAACACCATACTTATTTGTTAATATACAAGTAAAAAAAAAAATAGCCCTGTTTCTTTACAAAGAATAAAGGCTGATATGAGCACCTAATGAATTTTAATGGAAGAAACATTTAACAAACTCAAGGAGCTTAGAATTTAATAAAATATAAAAGGAAATTAAAAGATGAAGGAAGTGATGAATGTTGTAAAGGAAATACAGTAGAATTTTAAAAGTTAAAATAAAACAGCATCAGACTTACAGTACATCAAGAACCAAGGATTGAGCCCAGCTCAGCTATTTTCAATACTGTTGGGCAGTTACATAATCTGAGTTATGCCATATTTAAAATGAAGACAGTACCCTATCTATATCTTTTGGAATATATATATATATATATATATATATTTTTTTTTTTTTTTAAGGTTTTTTGAGACAGGGTCTCGCTTTGTAGTTCAGGCTGGCCCTGAGCTCAGCCTCAAACTCATATCACAGCAATCCTCCTGCCTCTGCCTCCCGAGTCTTGGGATTACAGGCGTGAGCCACCACGCCCGGCACTGTGGTATGTGGTACTGGTTGCTGCTGGGGTGAGTCTCCACGCCCAGTATTGTATGTGGTTTCCAGGGATCGAACCTAGGTCCTTGCACTTGCAAGACAGGCGCCAGAACCACTGAGCTAAATCCTCGGCCCAATTTAAAAATAATTTTTGATAAAGTTTTAATGGAACAAAGCACAAAGAATTTCTATATTAACCATAAAGTTTCAGGATAAATGTAATGAATAGATCACTTCTTCAAAGGATACTTCTTCAAGACCACAGCGGGCAATATGTTGACCAGGCTGGTGCACATCTTCCCAATCTGGTTAAAGGCACCATGTTATAGAGACACATGCACACCCATGTTTATAGCAGCACAACTCACAACAGCTAAATCTTGAAAAAAGCCTATCTGCCCCTCAACAGGTAAATGGATAAAGAAAATGTGATATGTATACCTAGTGGGGCTTTAAAGAATCATAAATTTGAGTTGCTCATAGAAAAATGAGTGCATCTTGACACCACAATTCTACATGAAATAAATTAAATAAAGAAAGTCAATATCACATGGTTTCTCTTATATAAAACACCTAAAGTTTGAGCAAACTGAAAGACAAATGATGGGAAACAAGGCGATAGAATCCCCAGATGTGAGCAGAAGAGCAGGGCTGGAGGAGAAATGGGTCAGAGAGAAGTAAAGAGCAGTAAGATGCTCTATCACACACATACTGAGAAAGAAAGATTCCAATTTCTTCTTGATAAATACCTTTATTATATATATCAAACACACTAATAAAAAGGGGGAGAGAAAAAATATCAGTAGCCACTTGGAGAAGAATTCTAAAGTCAGCAGTTCAATTCTCTCAACACATTTATTTGATGTGATAAACACAGAATTTAAAAAAGAAAACTTGAATGCTTAGAGAATGTGTGAATACATTTTAGTTTATCCAGTCTCCATCTATTTCTCTAATGACCAGAGAAGAATTTACTAATCCTCTGAGATAATTGCAAAGAAGCCTGGAGTGTTCAGTACCTGTCCTCCTAGAATGAAGTCAACTCTGTCTTCACTCTCAGGGGACATGGAAGACACATACACAAATCGTTGTTTGGCTACAAATAGTTAGCTGTATTCACACACAGTTTTACCATTTTCTTTGTTAAACTCTTCATCAGTAATATCTTTCCCTTTTTCTTTACCGTTCTTCTACCCTCCATTCACCACCATCGTATTTGCATTGTTCTATACTCTATAAGTATGTGGCTTAAAAGTTTAACACTTTAAAGTGAGGAGTCTTGGTTTTATTTGTTTTTTTGTTTTTGTTTTTTTTTTAGTAAGGCTCAATCCATTTCATGTCTACAAACACATGCCTAACATTCTGGGTTTAAATGTGGCATATGAAAATAATTACAGAGCAATGTAGTAGGTGTAGTAATAGAGATTCAACTAATTACTTTGAATAGATGAAAAGGATCCATTCATCCTGCTGAGCTAAGTCAGGTAAGCTTTACAGCGGAAGAAACAGTATTTGAGGCAACCCATTAAACTTAGAAAAATTTTCTAAGTAAAGAAAGGACAATGTTTTCAGGTAAAGGAAACAGTTTAATTGATAACTGGGGGATAGAAAAATTTATAAACACTGGGAGAGTAAATTATTTATACACAGAAATAATCTGACAAGACTGATTAATACACTACAGGGCTAAACTAAGGAAAATCTCCTTAAAGATCTCCAGAAAAGCCCTAGTTGGCATATTATTCATAACAAATACAAATAACCTACTCTCCATTATATTTCTAAAATGAATACATATATCATAAAACTTTGCATCCCAGAAAGATGACAGTCAAAAAGACTCTACTTGACTCTTGCTGCATACATGGCACATTCTGATAATAAATCAAAGTGTTCCTATTTAACCAGCCTGGAAACAGCCTTAGAATTATTCCCATAAAGGTTTTGGTTTTATTTTAAGTCAATATTTTCATAACACCTAAATTATTGAAATATTTCTAACACTATTCTGGGTTGTTCATTGAAATGAGGGCTGACTTGGACAGAATACTTATAATTCAAAAGAAATTATTTTTGTATGTTCCATATTTAAACATACAAGAATCTATTAATGCGTATAGCTGTGTCTGTCTTAGACTATCCCCAACAATGACTCAGAGTCGCTATTCCTTCCTTTTGGGGAAGGAAGTCTAGATGCTAAATAGTTGGAAAAGGAAATGACAAATTTAAGTCATCCAAAATTCTGAACATACCCAAATAACTATACATGTGACTGTAGCTTTTCAAAATTAACAGCCAGTGTTTAACTTAAATCAATAAAAAATGTTAGTCCGTATTACCTAACAACAGCATCCTAGTAACACAATTATATGGACATGTTGCATAGAACAAATTCTTCAAATGAATTTGGAAAGAGCCTATAACATATATGTAAATTATCCATCAAAGCTACCATCTTTGGGGAAAAAAAATCTACTTTCACACACTGATTAAATTATTTCCTTCATAAAGATAAACAGTTTAGAGAAGAATAGCCCGACTGATTGCTCAGACTCTCCAGGGTGAAAGAAACAAACATATCTTTTAAATCCTCAGCTTCACAAGGTATCCTTTGCCAACCCACTCAGGAGCAACCTTAGAATCTGCTACAGGCTTCCACAGCTGCCGGCCCACATTCTCAGCAGCAAGAAATATGTTAAGCAGTGCTTATCAACAGGGAAGAGGATCAAAAGTTTGAAGGAATGATCAAGCGAGATAGGGTTTCTTCTAATAACTAGTTTTCTGTAGAGGACCCTGAATAATAGAAACCAGAAGAGTCTCAAATTTCAGTCAATTACATAGGAGACACATCTTGTCCATGCTCCCTCTGTGGGAGCTCCCATTGCTCTAGTCTTCTTGACAGGACCACCAGCAAAATCATGGTGATTTGCTACCAGTAGCTGATCCTAACACAGCCTATGTCTGACCCTTCCAATCATCACAGCTAATAAACAAATTTAAACCCCCAAGCCCGTGAGAGAAGAGCAAATTCAGAGCCAAAATAAGTTTGTCTTTTATGCAAAAAGACTCTTGGAGAGTTATGAATGTTATGATTGGTGTGAACCATGTTACACCAAGTCACAGCAAGAGACTCGCACCACAGAATCAAAGTCCATAAGGTCTGAGATATAGAATGGAAGTTAATTGATTCTACAGAAGTGGGTGAAGTGTTCTTTTGCTACCTTTTACCTGCCAGAAACATTGCTCCATTTCAGAGAACCACACCATATGCAGCAAGGTAAGTGAATTCTATTTCTTGCTCTATTTGCAGGTCAGTGATGAAGGAAAAAAAAGGAGGAGCATTTACAATAATCTAAGTCAAATCTTATGCTGTCTCATTTCATCTTCATTACAGTCTTCTACAGTAGTTATTATGTCATTTTTTTTAAGTGAAGAAACTGGAGCCTAGAGAAGTTAAGCACCACTTTGTGACTCTGATGTGGGAGAAGCAGATTTCAAGTCTATTCAAAGTTATTGTTCTTTTCACTGCATTGTATCCTTTTTAAAAAGATTAGAAGGCAGTTATAGGACTTGTACTTCATCCCCTATTACTTAACATATTCATTGCATGCTATGTACTCATACAGACTTTTTGAATGAACAATGAATATTTTATGTACAAAACGGGTTCAGCTCAATCTAGCTAAGTAAGCACTGATTGAATGTACCCAACTGTCAGACACCTTGCTCTTGGTTATGAGCTAGGAATTCAAAGATTAATTATCATCACCTCTCCTTTTCACGTGAGTCACAGTAGAGTGACAGACAGACACATATAGAAACAAAATTGAGCTACTGGTTTTAGTTCTATCTGCTGTCACTTCAAAGAATTCATGGACTCTTTCTTGAACATGTGGTAGGAATACCTGAAGTTATTTTTCTACTACTCTCTGAGGCTTAAGCAGAATGGGAGAATGTACTGGGGTCAGTAACACAGCATGAGCCGCAGCAAAGAGACAGAGTGGTTTCATGTATCACTTTAGGATTGCCAGCTAAGTAATCTTTGAGGCCCAAGGTTTAAGTTGTAAAAGGTATGAAGAACTGAATATCTGTCATGCTTCTAAAATTGGAATTTCTGTCTCTGATTTAAGTTTGTTTTGATTTAAGTTTGTTTTATTTAAGTTTGTTTTATTTAAGTTTGTTTTAAGTTAGTTAAACACTATACAGTTACTAGAATAAAGGAGAGATTTGGACAAAGTCATGACTTACAGAAGACTCAAAATACAGGGAATTAGAGCAAATTGCTGAGCTCATGATAATAATGATGCTGTGACTTTATAGGAGGAAAGTCATTGTCTCTGGAACTTCAGGGACATGTAGGAGACTGGTATTGACAGTCTTCAAAGTACAAATTTATCAGTTTCAGTGATTCTGTGTTTATGTTTGGGTCTTTGATCCATTTTGGTTTGAGTTTAGTACAGGGTGAGAAATACCCGTCTAGTTTTGTTGTTCTGCACGTGGATAACTAGCACCACTTGGTAATGAAAATGTCTTTTCTCAAGCATATACGTGGAGAAGCCCTTTGGAAAAAAGATCACATGGCTAAAGGTTTATAGGGTTGTTTCTATAGCTTCTATACTATTCCATTGGCATACATATCTCTTTGTGCCAATATCATGCTGTTTTTATTACTATAGCTTCATAGTGTAACTTGAAATCTGGGGTTACTAGACCAGCAATTTTTCTCAGAACTTCTTTGGCCCTTCTGGGTTTCTTTGGCTCTATCTACATTTTAGGATTATTTCTTCTAGTTCATTAAGAATATTTTTATTATTTAGATAAGAGTTTATATATAATATATTATATATATAAATATATATATATATATATATATAGAGAGAGAGAGAGAGAGCAATATTTTTGAATAATATTGATTCTGCCTATCCTGGGACAAGGGATGTCTTTTCATTTTCTAACATCCCCCTCATCCTCTTCTTTCTTCAGAGTATATATTTCTTATACAGGTGTTTCACCTCCTTGACCAGATTGATTCCTAGGTATTTAAATTTTTTGACTACTTGGAAAGAGACTGTTTTCATAATTTGTTTTTCAGTGAGTTCATTATTAGAATATTATAAACTAGGGAAAGTACTTGAAGCCATAGGCATAGGCAAAGATTCCCTGAACAAAACTCTAGTGACACAAACAATAATACCAAAAATCAACAAATAGTATTAATTGAATTAAAAATCTACTGCACAAGAAAGGAAACAATCAACAGAGTGAAGAAACAACCTACTGAATAGGAAAAAAAGACTAGCCAGCTACTCTTCTGAAAGAAGACTAATATCCACAAATATAAAGAACAATAAAAAATTAGATCATAAGAATTAAACATCCCAATCAAAACCTAAGTAAGTAAAATGAAAGGCACTTCTTAAAAAAAGAAGTCCAAATGGTTAACTCATTCATAATACATGCATAGAGTCTTTAGCCATTAAAGAAATGCAAATTAAAACAACTCAAAGGTTTCAACTTACTCCAGCTAAAATTATCATCAAGAACAGACACATATACATTCTGGTGATGATATGAGGGAAAAGGTGCATTCTACATTGTAAGTGGTAAAGTAAACAGTATAACCATGGTGGAAATCAATATAGAGCTTCCTCAAAAAGCTAACAATAGAAAATTCATTTGATACAGCTATTCCCCTTCTAGGTATCTTCTCAAAGTAGATAAAGACATCACACCACAGTGAAGCATGCATACCCAGTGTTTATAGCAGCACAACTCACAATCTCAGAAGCAGGCATATATGCCCATCAGCAGATGAAAAGTGGCACTTATGCACAATGAAGTATTACCACTCTGCCACATACAGGGAGAAACTTGCTGTAGAAAAACTGATGCACTTCAAGACCGCAGTGTTAAGTAATGAAATCAGACATGCAAGTTTAAATACTGCATGATTTCTCTTATACAAGCACCCTAAAATATTAAACTATAAAAATTAAACTTTAAAATGAAGCAGAGATGGTAGGAAACAAGGAGGTAAACTTTTTGGAGATGGAGAAGGGAAGCAATAGAAAGGGAGAATGGTGACCAAAATGATCAAAACAAAATATAAATGTGCTAATTCCTAAAATGCATATAATTGTTATGTATCACAAATATGCACTAACGGAAATGTAAATACATCAAGAGTAAGGAAGGCAACCCAGAAAAATATCTGAATTATGTCTAGTACTAACAATGGAAGAGAAACACAGGAGTATAACTGACCAAGAAAAAATATTCAGTAAGGCTATCAAATTTCCTTTTGTTCAAACTGCATCTTCACCAAGCATTTTGCAGTTGTACAAAGTATCTTACAAAGTAAATAAGCCTTTTTAAACCTAAGTATTTATTTTTACTTCTTGGTCTTTGCTCCAGTAAGTCTACAAAGTCATTTTCTCAAGTAGAAGATAGCTCCCAAGGAAATAAACGAGGCCTTGAGTTTTAGCTAGAGAGTGTTAAAAATATCTTAGCCAGAGACACACAAAAAACTCCCTATAGATTTGGTGAACATAAGATGAAAACTAAGATTTCTCACTTCTACGACTAAAAGTTGCCTAGCCGAGGAGGAGGACAACATTAGAAGGGAATAAAAGACCATAGACATTGCAGACATTTGAAAAGTGGAAACTTTTTAGGCTTGACACAATGACTGGTTAAGGAGACATAGGCCTCCCACAGAGAGGGTATGACTCATTCTCAGGAGAATCTGTAGCTCAGGGAGATGGCCAATATCTCAGGGAAGAAATGACCTCAAAGATCATTTACTATCAAATTCAAATTTACAAGAAAAATTTACTAGCATTGGGCTTGGAATATTATGGTAAAAGTAAGTGATTACTGAGTCAGTAAAAAGGGTCATATCTGTCTATACTGTAAATTTCTACAATGTAGATGTGTGAACTAGACTTCAACAACAGTAACAGAGATAATTTGCCATCAAGAATTTGTTTAAAGTTCCACAAATAATGAGCTACAAAATCTTTATACATCTAGGAAAAATATAGTCAGTTAAGAAGCAGAAAAGCAAAAGTATGCAAGTGTTCAAATTTCCTATTTATTACACCTCTGGGAAATCACTATTTCTGTACAACTAGCTTATTTCTAATCTGCCCACAGTGAAAGCAGTGCAAAATGTCAACGTGATATATTTTACACATCAAAAGAAAACTGAAAGCATACAGAGAAGATGCTATCTAAATCATGATACATAAAAAGCTTCTGATAAAATTGATACTAAGAGAAACCCTGTAGTAACTCACTTTGCATTGCTAATTTCTCCACTGCTTTCTTGCAGATACCCTCTGACAAATGCCCCTGTAACTTCTCAGCTCTTGCACTCCAGGGCCTAGAACTACCCTGGGTGAGTTGGTACCAAGAGTGTATTCAGCCAGTGTTGGGTAATATAAATAAGTAACAACTAAAATATGTTTTGCAAAATTGAATTTGATATTCCAATGTTTTTTGAGACATGCTACTTAGAATATTTTTTACAATATCCCCTCTACTTTGGTAGATCAAATATTTTTTTAGAAAAATGCCAGTGAAGATGCATAGATCCAGATTGAGATATGAAAAAGGAGAGAACTCTACTTAATCAGCAAACCAAGTCACAATGGCGTATACCACACCGTCTATGCCCACATGGGTTCTCACTTGGGGAACAAAGATGAAAATAATACCGGTAGCTTTCTGGTTCATTGTTTGGCTGAGTGAAGACAAACAAGCTCAACCCTGGAGGTGAGGAATAAAAGAAACTGAGTAGGTTTGAGTGGAAATACATTCAGCTAAATTCTGCACATGGGAGGTATTGAGAACACCTATGTCATCAAGGTGAACATACACATTTGTGAGTCATGAACATAACTGTAAAGATAATATGAGCGAATTACATCACACAAGAAAAGTAGACGGGTTGTTTCAGGACCTAAAGACAATAATGTTTTAACTATACGTAGACAAATAGAAGGATGTGATATAGGAGAATTGTCCGAGTTCAGAGGTCAAGTTGGAAAGCTTCTTCCTTTCATATTTTTCCCAGGAATGCCTTGGGCTTCTCTAAGTTTAAATTATGATCCAGAGGAAGAGAAGACTAAGATATTCTAAGTGGCTTTCTAATGTTATATTACCTTCTTCTCCATATTAGTGGGTTACTGAGAGAAGGACATAAGAATACTGTTTTTCCATTAGAGAAAAAGTTTGTCTGCATATTATTTCTTTTGAATAATTTTGAATCAGTTCTCAAATAACTCATAATAACTGCTGAGTATAATGGCTACTGACAAGTAAACTATCATAAAAAGTAGGATAAGTAACTGTGTTATCTTTTTATCTAAATTCATTGACACGTGTATGTAATATACATATTAATATGATAACATATGTACACACATTCATACCTGACTTACAACAGCAACTCTTTTGACCTCATTCATCTAAAATGTGACAAAAAACAAGGCTAATGATACCAGAATACTTATAGAACTTTCTTCCTTCAAGGAAAAATATACCCCTGACAGAAAAGCATAGTATACCTTTCAGATTTGGAGTGGACAACACAAAACAAACAGAAATAAATTCATATTTATTCAGAACCTATTATGTAGAAGAACTTTCCTATGTCCACCATATCCATTACTTTTTTCACCATTATTTGGGGAAATGCACTAGCATGTAAAATACAATAGATTCAGTAGAAAATAAGAAAAAGAGTCCTGTAAGAGAAATGGCTGGGCTCACATTTCAGTCCAGCTTCTCCAAAATAAGCCCCTTCAGCTTCTCAATTTATAAACATACTCACTCTATCCTTAAAGTTAGCCTCTATATTTCTTCTGAAAAATCAGAATTTCTGGCAGTGTTTTGGAAGCTACTTAGACCCTTCTCCAGTCTTTTAGGATCTCCAGGCTCTTGACTTTTATTTCTTTAAAGTACCACAAGTAATTTTAATGCCAAGTCCATCCTCCAATCACTCATTGGTATTTTCAGGACTTTCAGAACATGTACTTGGAGAATGTTAGAAGAGCTATTAACCATATAGTGGTTAACAGACCCTAACATCCTTTTCCTAACCAGGAAGTTCAAGAGTCACTTCCTGTCACAGTTTTTCTGCATGTATTTGTCTAGAAAGTGATAATGAAGCTTGAGAAAACTGTAAGATGGTTGCTAAATGATCAAACAGGCATAGAATACTATGAAGTTGAAATTAAAATCATGTGACTTTTTTAATCTCAAAAAAAAAAGCAAGCTGAAAGGGAATGTGATTGAGTACATTGCTGAAATAACAGGGAACTTTATTATATATTCTTGGAATATATGATAGGGAACTATATTATATGTTCTGAAGCTAGATATATAAAATTACAAAAGCCCAGGTGTCTAAATCCAATTTTACTCAGTTAATATAACAGTTAAAGTCTGACTAAAATGTTTATAAACTATTTAATTCCTCTCCATAGATTTGAATCTATAGCTATCAATAGATATGTCAAGTATGATTTGTAGTAAAATATAATTTATTGAGTCAACATTAGCAATGGCACGTGCTCATATTTGCTTTCACAAACCTGGGAGTAGATCTCTATTAAGTTACCTTACTCTTTCAAACAGTTCCACCATTGTGCCTCTTGGCCAATTTTGCAAATTAGCCATCCAAGTAAGTACTAAAAGAAATATAAAGAAGACTCACAAAAAGATCTATTCCCTTATAAAGCATTGTTAAAATCTGAGCCATGTGTCACACTGTTGTCGGCAGCATCCATGGGAAGAAAACCAAGAGAGTGGGTACCCTCGGGAATCCTACAGGCATTACAGAGACAGGCGTATAAAGTATCCACGCGTCAATATGTTAGACACTGTAATGGCATTACGCTCATGATGACATCAAAGCAAAGCGAAAATAATGCGTCGATCTAACCGAGGGGACCAGCAATGAGAGCATTTAGGTTACACGCTGAAGGTTGTGTTGGATTATCTTTACTTTCTCTTAATAGTTATTGTTTTTCCACCAGAATTTCATAAATGTGAAAAGCATAGTCTCATATTTTAAATATTCTTGTTTTTATAGCCTTTATAGTTTTATAGCGTAATTTCCATTGATCAGAGATAAATTTAAGCTGAAAAATGATTATTCTTCACATCTAAGCAAAGACACAAATTTAGAGATTGATAATAAGCAGATTTGATATATGAATGGTATTTTATGTGGAAAAATCCAGACCTTAAGGAAGACACCACAATTTAAAAAGAAAGATATACTATAACTTTATTTCAAAACTTAACTCCTATCTGAAAGGCATTTTTAGAAAAGTATACTCATTATACCTATTTTACTATGCTAGACAGAATAATTGCCCCTAAAATGATATCCGTGTACTAATCCCCAGAACCTCAGAAAATGTTACCTTACATGGTAAAACAGACTTTGCAGATATGAAGTTAGGGACCCTTAAAATAGGAAGATTGTCCTTATTCTGGGTTTTCCAAGTGAGCCCAGTGAACAAGAGTCCTGAGAGAGAGAGGGAGGAGTTTCAGCCAGAAACGATGTTACTGCGGGAGCCCAGGGTGGAGTGGTACACTCTGCGGCAGAGGAAGGAGCCACAAACCAAGGAATGATGGCCGCCTCGGGCAGCTGAGAAGGCACAGAAAGCGACTTTCCCTGAGAACCTCCAGAGGGAGCGCAGCCCTGCTGACACCTTCATTTTATCCCCATGGTGCTCTGTCTCTCTCTCTCTCTCTCTCTCTCTCTCTCTCTCCCTCTCTCTCTCTCTCTCTTAACTTTTGACTTCCTGATATGTAAGACTAAGGTCTGCATTGCATTAAATGACAAAATTTATGGTAATTCATTATATCAGCACCAGTAACTGATGCATTTTGCAAATCCTGGAAAGAATCAGGTAGAAGTGTGAGCATGGAAAGCTGTACCACCTTGCATCAGTTTTATTAGTTCTGCACAAATGAATGAGGGGTTCTTGAAGAAACTGAGGAGAGGGTTGTTCACTCCTACTTTGCGCTGAGGAATATTGCCATCTTCCATGCAACTCTAGCATCTCTGCTTTTCTCCCTAGAGTATTCAAGAAGTATAGAAATGTCTACTAAAAAACACTCAGTCTTCAGGTTTTTTAATCTTCTTTTTAAAAATGAAAACAGTATCTTAAAACTTTACAATGGGTAGACTAGGTCAAATGTTCTCAATCTGTATAAAGTTTACCAGAATACTGACCTCAGCCAAGTATATAACTCTCCATAAGATGAAGCTGGATTGTTTATCCTAATAATCAAACTTACAACCCTTTAATTTAATAGCCTTATACATAAATGTTAAAGAAAATGTAGAAGCACAAGTAAAAATATACAGGTAAAAACCATATAAAAATAAAACCCTGTTAAATTCTTTCATGTTTCCCAGGAGTAAGGACTCTGATGAAAATGTTTGTCTCAACAACCTAACTCCCACATCCGGGTTTCTCAGTCTGCTGAAAAGACTGCTGGGACATGAGGCACACAAGCTACCAGTGAGATCAAGGATCCTGTCAGGAATTTCCCATCTGTGGTTGAATCCATAAAAAAGAGACGGACTGAAATAGAAGGTCATATTTGTTTTCTGCAGACTGCTAGAAAGTACAGTAATTGTACCCTTCACACAAACATGGTTCAATGTATATCTTTATATTTCATATTTTATATGACAGATGACATACTGGAAAGATAAGAAAGATAGAGCAATTTAAAAATTCTAGCTCTTATTTACATAAACTGGAAATTTAACAAAGAGGATAAAGAAAAACAAAGAATTCTAAGTATATGCAAAGCAAGCGGGACTAGTCTACAGTTAGTAAAGAAAGGTTCTTTAAAGAAGTATGACTTAAACTGACAACTGAACAAAAGTAAAAGATCCTCAGAAGAAAGAAAGTGTAAGTATTTTAGGCAAAAGGTATCTAGAAATTCAGTAGTCAAATAACCAAAACCCACCTAACATAATCTATACCAAAGATGTGCGTAGAAAAATTCAAAACCACTATACCTTAGGAAAATAAAGTAGTTTCCAAGGTTTTTAATAAGTAAGCAGCAGACAGAACATAAGAGTACCCTAATCCCTGGGTTCATGAACTTTTCTCTTTGCAAACAATTTCACTTATGAACACAATCAAGCAGCACAATTTTGCTTCCCTTCCAGAACTCCACACCAGATGACAAGCACAACTGTGGCCATCTTTCCTTATGCAAAGAGAAGCATAGCATGGACATCTTACCCAGAATGATGGAATGAATTAAATTCATGAACCCAGATACTGCTGTGCTATAATGTCATTTTGTAAAAGTACAAGAACCATACTGCCATTGACTAGGGACAAAGAAATACTATAGTAGCCATTGTGAATGAGAGTGAATGGAGAGCAAGCAGTTCACCAGAGAGAAGACAACTACTTCTAGAGAAAGGATTCATCATTAGGTTGTATGAGGAGAACCTTAATCCTGACTAAAGAAATAAACATGGAAAAGTCAGCATGAAGCAAATTGGCTCAATCCCATCTGCAAAGTTTGTCCAGCCTTCCTTGGAACTGAAAGGTCATTCACATGATCAGTCGCTTCCATCTGAGAACTCTGCTGACGTACACAGATGCCAAAGTGCCCACCATGTATTTCACAACCACTTCCCAGGTCAGTCAATAACCAGCCCCACAAGTTAAGTGACACACAATTTTAAACTGGAAATAGCCCGAGACATAGTTGCTTGTCTCAAATTTTGAAATTCTGAAAGGTAAAATTTTCCTCTTTCTGATTTCCCTAAATATATTTCCCCCTTCTGATTTTCTTAAATATAGATTGCTCTGACATTGATTATCTTAACAGTAATGAAGATTTATTGGACAAATGAATAGCATGATATACTAGATCCCAAATGATAAATAATACAAGTCTGCTATTTCTTTCTTCTAATGAAATACATTTAAGAAGCTTAGGACATAGACATTGTTGAAATTTCAAATTTTAACCTTTTGATGCATGGTATTCAAGAATGTTCAAACGCCTGCTACACTGGTGCTGGGTGACTCTGAGTAGAGTACACATTAAAATTCAGTATGGCCCAAACTCTTTCAACAATCTACTGTCTTTAGAGTTGCAGCATGAAATCATTAATTAAAGAAATGAATCATATATTCAGCAAGCATTTGCTGAACACCTAATACTAAGTAAGGCACACTGCTAATACAAGACTTGCAGAGATAAAATTCTAATATTGAGCCAGATGTAATTGTAAATAATAGTAGGAAGCATGTGAGAACACATCAAAAAATAAAACTCCAGCATATTGCAACCAAATTAAAGTACAGTTTTTGTCCTCCTATCTGCAATGTTAGGAAATAATAAATTGGGGACAACAAAAATTAGAAAGTGCCTGCTATTCAGACCCAGAGATGAATGTGTGAGGAATGACCTTTGCCTTGACATTTGCAAAGCCTCCTATTATCTACTCTTGACAACAGGTTACACGATTTGATTTAGAAAATATTCCAAGATGTAACATTAAATAGTCAAACAAAATTACTTGTTATTCACATCAAAGAACTTCAGCACTTAAAAAAAAAAACAATTCTAGACAAGGAAGTTCATAGAAGATAATTCAGCATTTCTTTTCCTGCACTTTTCTATGTCACATAATTTCTGAGGTAATCCCAGACATAAACACAGATTTTTCACACATCTTTGGTTCTAGAGGTTCTTGTTGGTAGACACTGATTCAAAGAAAAACTCAGTAACAGACTATGATGGTAGGTTTTCCAACATCCTGTTATCAGAAACGCTTACTTCTAGCAGACCCTTTAACACATGTTTTAAATGCTGACCTAGGGAACACTGTAAGTAGAAAAAAGACAGCAGAAACTAATTTTGTTCCTGGAATGGATGGAAACTGAATATGATTTTTGGTTCCTCTTTATTTTTCAATCTACAATGAGATGAATGAAATCTGGATTGTCTCAAAGTAGATCAGGATATGGTCTTATGAGCTTCAAATCTGCAGTTAACTCACATTTTGTTTCTACTTGTGTTATTTTTTTCTTCTCATTACTTTTGCTGTGTCATGTGGTTTTAGGACTTTTGCTATACTTTGAATCTCAGCCCTTGAATTATCACTTGACAACTGTATTCCCAAGACTCTGCACCTCCTACAAGTAATCTAATCCTTTAAGGAGAAAAGAAAACACCGGTTTTGTATCTCAGCTGGGAGTATTTTCTTTTACTTTTATAGAAACATTGCATTCTAAGTACCATTATCAGCCCTCAGCACTGCAACATGAGCCAGCACTGATGCTTTGCATTTTTTAGAAGCAACATAAAGCAGCAAAAGAAATGTTGCCACCATTCCTTTTTCTTACCTGGACTGAGTTTTTGCTCTTGTGGCTGGAAATATTTAGGCATAAGATATCTGTAAACCTGTCTATGACATATATCTCATTATATCTTCCCAACTGAAGAGAATGGGATGCATAAAGACAAATATGATTCCTGAATTTATCTTTTGCAAGTATGAGATACAGCCTGACCACAGATTGTATTTGAAAGACTGTAAGAATCCCAGACAAATAACCTCCCCAGAAAGCAAAGGCCACATAAAGTGACACATGAGATTCAGTGTTTCTTAATGGAGGTTCTGGTCAGATTTTGAGCTGACCTGTACATATTTTTCTCATACTCTGGTGGATGCTTAGCCCTCTTGCGCTCCACCCACTACAAGCCAATCACTTCCTCTAGTTATTGCAACAAATATGAGGCTACCTTTCTAAAACATGCATAGCGGGATGGTACTCCCCTCAGTTGTAAACCAACATGCAAGACAGACTGTGAGACAGTGATGACGCTTGGTGGAGAAACCAGGAAGTTAGATAGTGAGGAGCAATAAAGTTAACAACTAAATGTTGCACAAAAAAAACCTCCAAAGTCTGTAGACCTATAGCTCAAATGGCTGTGAATGCTGTTTTGGACAAAGATAACCCAAAATACAGTCCACAATCACTTGAAGTTTCTAAAACACAGCATATATTTTATATTTTATTCTGAATTGTACAATATACTGGCTCCCAAATAATAAATAATGCAACTCTGAATAAGTCTTTCTCTCTATCCATATATATGCATTCTTTTATATATTCTTTATATACGTACATTTCTGCCTTAAATTATTTGTGGCTATTCTCAGATTTAAATTGCTCTCATAGAATTATGTTTTTCATTGCTCTTTAAAAGAAAGAGAAACCTAAATGAGGTGAAAAAACTTGATCAAAATTAGATAAATGGATGTAATCCCAGCACTCGGGAGGCAGAGGCGGGAGGATTGCTGTGATGTGAGTTTGAGGCTGAGCTCAGGGCCAGCCTGAACCACAAAGCGAGACCCTGTCTCAAAAAACCTTAAAAAAAAAAATTAGATAAATGGAAACTGGCATTTCCCAAAGTAGCAGGATGTGACAACAAAACTCAAATCCTTAATTAACTGACAGATGTACAATTTGGTTCGTACTTCTGTCCTTTTCTCCTCTCTTCATTACCTCTGCTATGCCCAATGGTTTAGAGAATTCTGGTTAAGCCTAAAGGAATGACTCCAATTCTTGAAATTAATTGGAACTGCTAGTGCTGCTCAAATCCTCAAGTTCTTACATTAGATAATACACTTTTCTTAAGGGTAGTGATGTCCAAACAAAAAAGTAAAGACTATGCAACTAAAAGCTCTTTGAATATTTCCAAAGTATAGCTTAAGACAACATGTTTTGTTTCTGTTATGGTTGCTGTTGTTTTTGTCATTGTTTTAATGGCAGAAAGACTTACGACTGGAACCCAAAGGAAAAATATGTCTCAGGGTCGATATGCTTTGATCCCTTGGGGATCAAAAATAGTTTTCAGTTCTTGTCTTTTCTAAGGGATAATAAATATTTTCTAAGTCAAAAACTGCTCAAAACATGAACACTTACACTAGTAAAGTAAGAAAAGCTGGACATTGGCCTGCCATTTGCAAAAAGTCTAAAGAGAAATCAGAAGGGTGTGGGAAATCCACACCTGCAGATCCGATGCAATGACGACAAAGAAATCCCTTTCACACATTCTTCACAGTATTGTTAGTGGTTTAACACTAGTCTGTGGAGTTGATATTATTATTTTAAAATATTTTCTTTCAGTACAAACATCTGGCTCTTTTATATCATATAATACGGGGGAGGGAAGTACAAACTTTGGGCTTGGATTTCTCCTATTTGATCACTAGAAACTTGACAGTCATGACCAACGGAGTCAAATTCATTCAGGAATATTTCTTTAATACAACTTACAATGGTTTTTAACTCAGCTGTTTCTTAAGATGATAAGTTTGAGTGGGAAGAACTACATCCACACCTCCACCTGGAATTACACACAGAACTTTCAATAAGCACTTATTGTAGACACCGATCTCCATTCCTGTTTCTCCTCACCAGTGACTAAAAGTACGCCTTAATTTGTGCAAATGGGAAAAAAAATTTTTTTGACTGTCCAAATCCTTGACCCAAATGATCAGTGTTAAGGTATTCATTATTTTCCTCAAAGAACTTAGTTGTATCACGATTTTATTTAAAATGCCATTTATTTAAAAGACCTTACTTTAAGCGAGTTTTTTTTTTTTCTCAAAGCTTTGTGTCTTCCATGCCCCTTAATACTATCAGCAGAATATAAAGTTCAACCAAGGTGTTAAAATCCTATGTCTCTAACTGAAACATTGTCTAGATTTTCATGTACTCTGTACATTCTGTGTTCTCAGTGTTTGTGGCATTTTAAATCCTCCTGGTAGGATCTTGAAAGTGCACAGCAACATGGGCACATGAGATTTCTTTTACAAAGCATGCATTACACCATCCTCTCTGACTCCAAAGAGGGTTGTCTACTCCACACTTCATTTTTGCATTAACAATGGTGGATAGCAATGCTATGTAGTTCTGATTTTTTCCACCAAAAGTCAAAACACAAATCAAAATAAATACTCTCTTTTTTAATGGAGATACTAGAAACTTGAAAAATTCTTTTTTTTAAATTTTTTAATCTTTATTGGTACATTACATATATGCATCATGATTTGTACCAGTATAAGACACAACTTAATTCTCATTTTTTCCCATAGCCCTACCCACCCTACCGCCCCCTATATACATAAAATGTGTTTCCTTAGTGTTTTGTAAGAATTCTTTTTTAACTTGAAGTGCTCTTATGATCTAATATTTGCTATATCAGTTAAGTATTTTTGGTTTAAAATAAGATCCTTTTATCTTCAGGTTTCAGAGTAATAGATGTGTAAATAAGTCTAAAATTTACGGACTCTGAGAAAAAATTAAATTCTAATTTAAAAAATACAAAATTTTAAAAGTATGACAGAATACTTAGATTGCCAAAAAGTAAATTAAAAAATTACAAAATTATAAACAAACATCATGAGGGTACTTTTCACATTTTAACTTTAAAATCCTCAGAAAATTCAAAAACCATTTCAGTGATGGGTAGCAATTCAATGTAACTTGAATGACAAACTTTTAAGGGACTGAGCACTAACTTTGGGTTCATTTTTGAGATAGTTTTCAATGATTTAAGAGCAGCCTTTAGAAGACTGTGTTTTGATTCAACCATCCATATGTTTTACTTTCATTAGGAAATCTAGACGGTAAGATAGAAATCAGATTCATCAGATTTACAATGACCAGCACTTCATAAAAAGTTGTTTAAATACTGGAAGCCAAAGATTTTATCTTAAATGACTGAAATTTTCCATATTTCACAAAGTATCTAATGATTTTCTGATATGAACAGAAGCAGACAAAGTGTGAAAGCAATTGAGTGAGTAGCTTAGTTCCATAAAGCCATGGTCTCTCTACAGACAAAGTGAAAACAAAATAAAACAAACAAACAAAAAATCTAGTCACAGGAAGATATCGGGTGTGGTTTCTGGAATGTAGTAGGCATCCATTAAATATAACTCTTGCTACTAGTAATAAAAACCACCTCCAGCATAATACTATGATATGATGTTTCAGGAAAAACTGAATGTTCCACTTATCGGAGGAGATACAAGTTATTACCTGTCAAGAAAAAGAAACTCTGACACAATGACTCAGTAATATTAAAAAGAGATAAGGAAAGATGTTCTCCTTGGAAATCAATGAAATCAATTCGACAACAGTTTACTGAGTGCCTAATATTCACTAAGTAATGTGTTGGGTCCAGGAGATTTAAAGATTAATAAAAGAGGGTTCTTGTTTCCAAGGACTTACAAAGTGGTGAGGGAGATTGACTTACAAATATATAAATCTCTTACATGAGTTTCAGTGGAAGAAAAGGAACAGCTTAACCTAGGAAGGTCACAGAAATCTTTGAAGAGTAGGTAATACTGAAAAGCAAGCTGGGTCTATTTGCTAGTGTGCAGAAGCCTTTTATCACCAATTTCTGTCAACTGCCTCTTCTCCTGCTCTGTACACAAGGTATTTCTTAAGGCTACAAATTTCCAATTTCTGAGTCTTTCTGAGAGCTGAAATTTCATGATACAGGAAATATAAATTCTTATTGATTATCAAAGCTAAATAAAAGATTAAAAAACATTTTCTTTACAACATGCAATAGTATATTTTCTGTGAATCTACTATGGTTAGTTAATGCATGGGAAAAAAAAGAAAAATGATGAAAGTATTTTTATTAAAAGGAGACTCCAGACCTTGTGCTTGCTTTGGGAAGCCCAGATGGCAATGGCTGTGCTTATCCTCAGACACTTCCTAAAATGATTGGCAAGCCACAACAATAACTGATGAAATTATTTGTAAAATGTATATATTCTGTATATAACATAGGAATGTATTAAAAACAGTATAACAAAGAAGAATCCAATCCAATTCTGTTACCATATAGTTTTTATAATCTTAATTAAGCAGTACACTTGGTTGTGAACCATTAATTTAAACAGAGAAAACACAGTAGTGAGAGGAAGACAATAAAGAATTATTCACAAAAATGTGCTTACTGTTTTAAGTCTTACATGTAATCTTTGTCAAATGTGGTTAAATTTCCAATGTAAAATATTAAGCATGTTAGTGTATAATTTAACAGTATACACTTTAAAGTATAGCTTATACTAAATTAAATTCTACTCACTTTAGGTGATCTCAAGCTTTTAAGTAATACAAGTTTCTATATAGTGATGTTAAAAGATCACAAACATGCTACTAATCAAAGAAAATGAATCTATAATTTAGATTTATATAGACCCAGAACAAAACTAGTCAGTTTTCTCTTTCCATGTATTGTCAGTTATACTGTGTTAAAAGCTTCTGCTGTGAAAGACAGAGCACCTTTAAAAATACCCTGAAAAGCACCATCTGTCCATGTTCAACTCTTGAGGGAAAAGATTTTTTAACGTGTTAATCATAAAAACTGCTCTCTAAAAAAGTATATTTGAAATATCTGGATGCAGTGTTATAATTAAAAATGAAAGCAAAACAGCCTTCCCTAAAAGAAGTGAAATTGTTAATTCAAACATAGCATGGCTGATAATGAAAGTAGAAATGCTGATATGTATAGATAGAGATGCCTTCAGTTTTTTTTACTGACCATCTGGTGGTGTTCCTTCTTACAGTGAAATTTTAAAATAGCAAAATTTCATTCAGAACCTAAAACAAGTTCATTACAAGTTAGATGCTTCAGCTCGATGTCTCCTTCTGAAGCAGAATAGGCAAATTCCCTTCCTCCCCTGGCCTCATGGAAATACACAAGTTTGGACACATATTAATGTCTGGCTATTTAATCAAACTCTAGAAAATAGGCATTACATGAGTGTTTTTCCATGCGGCTAAAACAAAACAAAACAAAACAAAAACCCTGCTTGGAAGATAATAATATTAACTATGTGTTACTCTTTAACCCTTACCTATGGAAAATTGAAGCTAAGACAAGTGAATCACTTGACCACATCACATTTAGAGGAATTAGTAGAGTAGGAATTCAAATCTCCCTATCACCATGTTCCCCTGTATTTTTCACACCAGGCTATCTTCCTAGGTTATGCCATATGATCTGTTAATCTTTTGAGTTTTCTTGTGCCCGCGATAACTATGACAAGACGGTAGTCACAATCACTCATCTATTTAATCAGTTCAGAATTTCCCACACCAATCTATTATCTCAAACATTATTTCTGAGAGTTCCAGGAAGTTTCTCAAATGTTATAATGAATAACAATAGTAGCAACAATAATACTTTGGTGTCCCATTAGTTTCTAAGTACTTTGTTTCATTTTTAATAGTTTTATCAAAGTTTAATTACATTAAATAAAATTTCACCATTTGAAATATACAACTGAGTGAATTTTTGCAAATAAAAGTAGCATATAATCACTCCCAAAAATCAAAACTGAGGGTATTTGCGTCCACTGAGAAAGTTTTCTTACATGCTTTTATCTGCTGAAAATTTTTGAATTTAATTTTTGAATTGGGACTTCAACCCCCAATCTGTTTTCTATCATTATAGTTCTGTTTTATGTTTTTCTTCCTCTTTTTTAGAATTTAATTTGAATGACATTAGTTGATATATGGACTTTTGTGTCTTGTGACTTTGACTTAGAATGATGTTATTGAATTTCATCCATTTATATATTGCTAAGGAACATCCCACTACTAGACTGGCCTTTGAATTATTTTCAATTTGAAGCTAAAATGAATAATTTCTATAAGTATTCACATCCAAGTCCCTGAGTAGATGTATTTTTTTTCATTTATTTTAGATAATACTTGTAAGATTGCTGAGTAAAAGTAAATTTACATTTAACTTTGTGAGATCTATTTTCCAACATGATTGTATCAATTTGTGATATAATTTTAGTTCCACATTCCCATCAGCACTTGGTATGGTTGGTCTTTTCAATTTATTACTATGTTTGTAGTTCACAATGCTGATGTTCCTCGTGTGGAATTGCTTCATGTACACAACATAATTTAATTGCTTTTTTCATCTGCCTTCACTTCCCACTCCTTCCTCCCTCCATCTCTTGATCCTCTTCCATTTGAGACACTTATCTCTCTACTTCCTATTATTTTTCATTTTTGCTCTGTATTTATACTTTTTAACTTATATTTTTTTCTTCTCTATGTTCTTCCCTACAATAAATATGACCTTGAAGGATGATTATCAAACAACATTTTTGTGTGAAGTTAGTTTTATGCATTAACTAGATTGACCTAAGGATTCTCAGACAGATAGAAAAGCATGTTCTCTAAATGTGCCTTTAAGGGTATTTCAGGAAGAGATTAATAAAGGAATGCATTAACTAGGAAGATCTACCCTCATCAGCCTATACAAATCAGAGTCTCAATATTTGGAACAAAAAGGCAGAGACAGGGTAGATTCTCTGTTTCTCCCTAAGCAGTGACTTCTGCCTTCTGCCATCAGACATCACAATTCTGGTCCTCTGGCTTTTATTTCTTTACTTACTTTTACACTTTAATAATATATGTTTGTGATACATAATGAATACATACCTTGTAGGGTATTGGTACATATACATATCACATCTTGATTTTTTTACTTTTCCTTCCTCTTTCATCCTTCACATCTTGCCCTGTTCTTATTGCCCTTTCCCATCTCCACAGTCTTGTCTCCCTATTTTCCATAATCATTTATTTCTACTCAAAAACTTATATCAACACATTTCTCCATTTTAGTTCTCATTTTCTGAGAGCAGAACTGAATTAGATTACTGGCTTTTTCCTGCTTTTCCAGCTTCTAGATGGCAGATGGTGAGACTAGTCATATGAGTCAATTTTCATGCTAACTCTCTCCCTCCTGGTCCTCCTCCTCATCATTATCCTCTTTTTCTTTCTCCTCCTCCCTTCCTCCTTTCCCCCTTCCTCCTTTTTTCTTCCTTTCTTCCTTTATCATTCCTAATATATTCTTTTATATCTATTTTATTTTTTAATTCCTTTGAAATTTTGGGCAAAAAGATCTTAAAATTTTATCTTGATCTTCCCATCTATTTCGCCATCTTTAAGAAAGAACAATATTAATCTTTACCTTTCTCTATTCTTCTCAGAGACATTAACTAATAGTGTCTGGTTCTTCTTTTATCTATTTCAATACTATGTTCAGTGGAGAGACAGAAGTAATAAGCAATAAATACACAGAGTCAAGATTTTTAGTTTTGAGTCAGAAACCAACCACATTTACTGCAACTGAAAAGCTTCTGAGGTACAATTTGGTTTATTATAGAAAACTGACACAACTGAATGTTAACGTCTTCTGTTGAAGAGGGCAAGTCATAATGCATATGTCATATATTCTCTATCCTTCCTTGAAGCCTCAATTCAAAATTTAAATTCAAAAATTTTCAGCAGAAAATATTTCATAGTGTCTAACTATCATAGCTCATCATCCATAAAGGTATAAAGAAAAAGAAGTGACTTTAATATCTATGGTTACTTAAAAGGACAAAGAAAACTCTAAAATATTATGGAGTCTAAATGCAAAATAATAGCAAAAAGAATAAATGCTGTAATAAGGAAGTAAATGGCGATATCATTGAGAGCTATGAAAATTTTGTAAAGGCTCTATAGGAAGGGTAAGATTTAAACTAGGCCATAAGTGATTCACAGACCTATCACTAAAAGACAACACAGGTGTTTCCAGGATTGGGTGGCCACTTGGCAGTGATATTTCTGGAATCTTAGTTGGTCAATATTACAGTCAGAAATTAGTATGATAGACATCAGTCATCACTATAAATAAGAAAAGGAATTGAACAGAATGAGTCTGATTTTGATGAAACACATTAGCCATGTCACTGTTGGGGCACAGGTAGATGAATAATAGCGGTGCCTTCTCACACCGATCACAGATGGCTATAAGACAGGTCCTGTGCTAATCTGGTTTATGTTAAATTTCACTATGTACAATTAATAACTATTTATAATTCCACAATTTAATGAAAAACTACAATCATTACTACTCTCTCTCTCTCTCTCTCTCTGTTTCTCTGTCTCTCTCTCTCTCTCTCTCTCATTTTGAGGTAAAAAATGTTAAGCTTTATTAAGTTAACTTTCCAAGGACATACAACTGATAAACCCTGAAAGTAATACTGGAAAACTAGGAGGAGCAAGTGTCTTCTAAATCAAAGCTTTTGTCACTGCCCATCATGCTAAGGGTTAGGTTATCTGGTGTGCGAAATGCATGGTGTAATTTGAACTTCCTTATTTGGATTCAGTCGTCCCGGGCTCAGGGATAGGTCTTAATTCCTATCCAAGATTCCAGCTTTCCGAGACACAGGACAGATGAAGGAGGCCACACACCACTACTGTTCCCTCTGGCAGGATATCTGAGTTTGACCCCACATTTACCACTATCATTGCAGGATACTTTGAAATAATGAATTCCACAATAAAAATATGTGGGTATTCATACTATCATATAATCAATAAAGACTTATTTCAGGTGAAGTTTCTTGACAAGATAGTGTGTGGCATCTATCTGTGACCTATTTATTTCACTTATGAGGATATCCTCAAGGTATGTCCATTTAAGTAGAAATGATTCAAACTTATCATTTTTTATGGTAGAGTAGTACTCCATTCTGTAGAAGAACCACAGCTTTTTTATCCAGTCTCCAGTTGATGGACACTTGGGTTGTTTCCAAGATGTAGCAATCACAAACTGGGCTGCT
>PVIR01018756.1:17503-33064 GCA_004026965.1 Petromus typicus | reverse complement strand
CGTAGTTCAGGCTGGCCCTGAGCTCAGCCTCAAACTCACCACAGCAATCCTTCTGCCTCTGCCTCCCAAGTGCTGGGATTACAGGCGTGAGCCACCACGCCCGTCACTGTGGTATATGGTACTGGTTGCTGCTGGGCGTGAGTCTCAATGCCCAGTATGGTATGTGGTTACCGGGGACCGAACCCAGGTCCTTGGGCTTGCAAGACAGGCGCTGGAACTATTGAGCTAAATCCCCTGCCCAGTTATCTTTGGATATTTCTTTCTGTGCTTCTGGTCTCTTCAGTCTTTCAGCACAAGATTGCATTGACACCCCTAAAGAAGCTGCCAGGCCTTCAAGCCCAGCCTAGTGTTTTTGTTCCTGACCCCTGTTTTTCTGCAGCTTCCACCTTTGACTGAGCAGGCTTCTTCATTGTTCAGCTCTTCAGTTTAAAGAGGAGCTCTCCACCTTCTGACCTTGCAAGTCTTCCTAAAACATCTCTAATAATTGTCATAGTTACCTGTTATGTGCACTTAACTAGAAAATGCCCAACTGATTGGCTGAGCATTGTTCTGGGTATAGCTGAATGGATGTCACCCTTGGTGTGAGTGGCTGCAACAATTAGGCTTCTGTCCTGAATGATGGAAAAAGGAGAAAATAACAAGGAAATCTCACTTTAGTTTCTTCGGTGGAACTCCCTCCTTCACCCTGAGAGATAGTGGAACAGGAAGAGAGAAGGCTAGAACAGGAGAGAAGTCTTCCACCTCAGACTCTTCATGCTTGCTTAAAACATAAACCCTTTAGCTTCCAAAGGAACTTTGCAATAGTTTTCCAGCTTCAAAATTCACTAGATGAATTATATCAGAAAAATAGCACATCAGAAATTGTGTTCACCACAGCCAATTAATACGGTACAGTGATTCACAAACAATGACCTCAGAAACAAAATCCAGATACAGGAAAGCTTTACAAATGAAATATTCAGACCCTAAATCAGACCACTGAGTTGGAACCTCATAGGTATCTGTGCTTAACAAGCCTTACATGTGTTCCAGATTCATAAAGCTTTTGATTGTTCATCTTATTGTTAACTTAATTAGCTTGATGGTCCCCCAGAAGATTAGTAAAGTGCAGTTCTGGGAAGGGATCAAGCAGGTGAGACATTGGGGAATAATTTGGTTCCTAATATTTTCCTTGTTTGTGCTGTTTCCCTGTGTGCTGCTCCCAGAGCACCATGATAGGAGAAGCTTTGATCTACCATGCCCTTCTCTCATCATGTGTCTGGCATGGAGCCAGCCAAACATGGACTGAAGCTATGTAAACCCTGAATCTAATATAGGCCTCCTTTAAGTTGTGAATGCCAATTATTTTTTTTCCCAGAAATGGGGAAACAAAGGAACACATATTTGGATTTTAGTAGGCATAGAGTCTCTCCTACTCTGTATCTCTCTCTATATATAATATATGTAGTAATCACCAATTAACAGACTTGGATACAGTTGCTGGAATTTGCATGTGTCTAGTTTTCCTCACTTCTGTACTTAATGCAGGGCTACAAAAACCTTTATCTATGGGGAAGGCATTACAGCAGAAAAGAAAGGCTATTGTACACAAGTTTAAGTCCAATTTTTTTTGTCTTCTTTCTACCCAAATTTGGACATATTAATCTCTAAGGGTCTTATTTTCTTCCTCTGTGAAATTAGTATGATAATGTGTGCCTGACAGAGTTCCTCTGGGTTTTATAACAGATCAAAAATGTAAAACTTATTCAAAGCCTGACAAACCATAAACAACTCACTTCAGAAGTTCCTTGTGTAACAGCTGAATAAAAGATCACCTAAAAGATGTTAATGAAAATCATGTGATTAGGAGGCTTTTACCCACACTGTGCCCCTCGATTAACTCTCCCTCGTCTGCTGATGAGATTGGAACAGTGAGCCAGTGACAACTTAGGGGCACATCAATGTCCACTCTCTTCCTATCCACATCTCTGGACCATGACAGAGCAAACCACTGGTGGCATCTAGAATGATGGCCAAGTTTGCACCTAAAGCAGAGTAACAATTATCTGAAAGTGAATGGTCTGCTGTGATCAAAAAGGATCAGAATGCTGGAAAGGAAAAAATGATGATAGCAGCTTTTTCTGAATGTGTACAGCACTAGAGAAACTATTTAATTTTTCTACATTCTAGCTTCATCATTTGTATAATAGAGCAAGCACAGAACCTATTTTGTAGGTTCTTGAAAGAATAAAATGAGCTCCTTTTTGTGCAGCCTAGAGTTTGATCCAACAAATATGCTAAACAGAGGATACAGTTGTATTGTACTGTGTATAGGTAACAGTATATATTGGAGAGTACATATGATATAATTTATAATTAAATTGTTTCCCAAAAGGAAGTTGATGAGCTTTTGGGAAGGCATTGGGTCATGATATCTTTGATTTTATCAACTGCATTAATCTTCTGACAAGATCACAGTGGCATTGCTGGGAATTGATGAAAACAGGAGGTGAGACCCAGTTGAAGGAAATAGACGTATAGGGGGTGAGACCTCACGAGCTGTGTTTGGTCTCTAAATTCTGCTCTAGTTTGTCCCTGCCTCTCTCTGATCTTTTACCACATTCTTTCTCCATGATGTTTCTGCCTTGGAGTCTGGAGTCTATGAATTGATTCCTCTGAAAGGAGGAGCCAACATGTTTTATCTTTCATAAATTATTCTTGCAAATATTTTAACCACAATAACAAAAAGCTGACAACTTATTATACATACATACATACAAGCTAACAAACTGATTTATTGGGATTTGTGTGTACCAATTATGGATACATTACTTTTCTCCATTTTGCTACTATATAATGAAACTAAAATATCTTTATGACCAGAAATAAGTACATATATTTTTATATGTTTTCAGCTTTCACACTGCCATCAGTAATTTTTCTTTTTATTTTGCACCTTTCTCTGGACAACTCTGTTAGAAAACAATCCTCTATGTTTTGCTGGGACATGTGATGCATGGGCACTGAATAGTACTTAAGCATCATAATATTTTTTAATTGCTTAAATTTATTGTTACTCTTTAGATAGGCATAATGATCACATTTATCACAGGAAATCTGTACCTGTACATGATAGAAAACAATTTTTTCTTTTCTTCCCATTTCCTCCCTTCCCTCTACCTCTCCCCTCCTTATTTATAGGAGCTTTGTTTCCATGTTTTCCTTCTTTTCTCACATCTTTTCTTTCCTGCGTTTTCCTTTCCCCTCCCCTGTACCTAGCTCTTTCTCCTATTTGAAAATTTTCTTCTTATTTAACAATATTCATTATACATTTACACTTTTGGATTCTCAGACCAGAGAAACAATGCAATATTTACATGTGTACCTGATATATTTCCTTTGAGAATATGGTCTCCAGGTGCAACCCTTTCCCTAGAAATTTTGTGAATTTATCCTTCTTTATGTTGAGTAGTTCTACATACCCACATCTCTCTCTATTCATTGGCTGATGGACATTGGAGCTGTTTTCAAGATTTGGCTATTACAAAGCCTACTGCTAGAAGTTTGGGTGATTCACAAACTTTTGAATAAAACTTTTTCTGATTTTATTCCATTCTGTTTGAAAAGTTGCCACTATACTGCAAAAATTATTTGGAAGAAAAAAGAAGAGGAAGGGAGAAGGGTGACAAAGGGAGGTTGAGGGAGGAAGAGGAGACAAACATTCATTCTCAGGTCTTTATTGGGGAAACCATTGTTAGACGTTGTTAACTGACATCTAAGGTGGAGCGAAGTGTATCAACATGCTGTGCGAAGAGAATGTGAAGAGCTATTGGAGACGAGATTTTAAGAGGTTTTTTTGTTTTGTTTTGTTTTGTTTTGTTTTCCACAGTGATTCATTCCAAAACAGTGACATATCCTTCCAGTCTTTTATAGAGGAGGACCCCATGCTGGGCACACTTGACGGGCAACTGGAGTATGTGTCACTTAACTGGGTTTCTACGGTCACAGCAATCCTCCTGCCTCTGCTTCCCGAGTGCTGGGATTACAAGCCTGAACTACCACCCCCGGCACTGTGGTATGTGGTACTGGTTGCCATGCCCAGTATTCTATGTGGTATTGGAGGATCGAACCCGGGCCCTTGAGCTTGCAAGACAGGCTCCGGGACCACTGAGCTAAATCCTCCATGATTCTTTAAACATTGTCTCAAGGTTTTCGAGAAGCAGCACTGTGCACACAGAAGGAACCGTCCCAGGCTGCAGTTTGCAGACCCTTCCGAGGGATGCTCTTCATGTGCTTGGGCCCTGCCAGCTCATCCTTAACTAGAGAAAGCATCTCTACCTCACCTCTCTGCTGCTGTTGCCCAGGCTCCAGCTGCATATGTTTCGTCCATGAGTCCTTCCCTGATTCCCAGCACAGGCTCCCAAGCGTGGTCTCGCTTGGATTTTCGTACTGGGTTCGCCTGGCGTTTCTGAGTTATTTGGCATAGCCTATTGCTTAGAATGGACTCACTGGGACAATTTTCATACATAGCTGGGAAAATACTGTGTGAAAGGGTTTTCACTCAGCCTCAGGTGCAGGTGAGCATGGCGGCTTGGCCAACTGGAACAACTGTGTGAAGTTTCCCACCAGCTAGGTCCTCTAGTCTGCTGCACTGTGGGACTTTTCCAGGTTTCCACTCTCCGCTGTGCTTCATATTCAAAGATCATTTCCTCAGAAGGCCTATTTTAATTTCTTCCAGGCAAAGCTTCCCGTCTTCTGTGGTCAGTGGACTGCAGGGCTCCGTTCTTTCACAGTGCTCCTAAGGAGGCCAAAAGATCTATTTATGTGATATGAGCTAGAGAGAGGTGCGCACTGTTTTTATGTTTGATTTTATTCTTGTTCCCTTTAATCTCTATATTCCAGAACAAAATAACCTACTCTAAGTGTATGGATATAAATAACAAAAGAATGAATAAAGAAATAACACATGTTTAAATCAAAAAGAACAGAGGATGATTTTGCCTGTTCTTTTCAGTTTGCTAAGCCAGGGACTTAAATAAGATTAGTCTGAAAACATGTTTTCATCTTTAGGTTTGGCTGATTGTAATTATAGAAAGGAGGCATATTTTAGGGAAGATAAACTATTATCAAACACTAATAATGCATTGTATTTGTGATCCACATTAAAATAGATTAAACATTTACCTAAAACTCTATTTTACATTTAAGTTTTATGTTCAGTCTATACGGAAAATGATTCATTAAGAGCTGACTACTTACAGATGATTATCAGTAATATATTCCTCCTCATTCCAGAAATACTCCACTAGTAAAGAGCTTCTGGAAGAATCCACAGAAAATCAGGTATTCATGCAAAGACCACTATCTTACCAGCATCCCATGATAAAATGATTGTTTAATGTTTCCTAATGTGTGTGTATGTATATATATATTATATATATACATATATATATACATATACATATGTATATATAATATATATATACATATATACATATACATATGTATATATAATATATATATACATATATACATATACATATGTATATATATAATATATATATATATGTTTGTCATAATACTTCTAGGTTTTGAATAATCTTAGATCAATATGATTCTAAGCATGCAGATTTGAAACATGAATATTGTTCTAAGTGTATACATTTTCCTCATTAGGTATGATAGCATAAAAAATGAAAATGCTTTAGAGTTGGCATGTGAATTTTTTAATATTAATTCCTCCTTATTGTAGTTACCATGTCTGTTCTGCTGTGAAAATCTATAGGGAATTATTGTTACTATTATTTATTCCACTGTTACATATTTTAAAGTTTTCATTTTACAAATGCTATTGGAAATAGAAAAAAGTTCACTAGTGTGTATGTTTAATAGTGATGTTTTACTTATTAAATAAGGTCATCTTTAGAAATTATTGCTGTTAGTAAAAAGTCATGGCATTTGTAGTGGCAGAAAAATGTAAATTACTGCTGCATTTTGGAGTTTCTGATCATAATTCTAGATTAATTTTATACTCTTAGAAGCAACAAGTTTAGAGCAAAGACAGTTTTGCTAGATGCTAAAGGATTTTAATTATCTTGGACAAGGTAATTATTCAAATTAAGTTTTAGTATCTCTTTGCTAAGTGAGGACTGTAGCTTATCTAAGATAATATCCAAGGTTTTCTGCAGCTCTGGACTTATGTACATCGGTCTTATTACATTAGACATTGTTATTGATTGCCCAGCAGCCTTCCACTGTATACACAAGGGCATGCACTTTGAGTTCTGTGAAGTACATTAAATAACTTGATTTTATTGGGTTTTATTATATAAAAAGTGTGGCGTAATCTTCACCATGACCTAATTGCAGAATGTTTCCATTAGATGAAAAAGAGACCCCGTATTCACTAGAAATCACCCCAGTCCTTCTCACCCTGTTGTCTCTAGCCAGTTACTAATGTTCTAGTTTCTATTTATAGATTTTTGTATTTTGAATATTTTAAGATTAAATTTGGATTTACATTTTAGGCATACATTTTAATCACATTTTTTCATATCTGTACGTGTTATATCTGAGTTCTTATTTTTCCCATTCCCCTCTACCACTTCTTGTTAACAAATCTTTATTTCCATTTTTCCTTATTTTGTCATATTTTTACCCTTTTTATCTCCCTCACCCTGCTTCCCTTCCCCATGGCCCCTTTTCTCCCTCTTTCACCTTATCTGCCATATATTTTAGCCCTCATTTACACTTTCAGTTTCTCCCAGAACAGAAACTATTTGGTAATTACACATGTGTCCTATTTATTTCACTTAAAAGCACAGCCTCAGTGTACATCAGTTTAGCTATGAATATCTCTAGCGTACCAGTATTTATGGCCAAGAGATACTCAGTATATATATTATATATATCATCACTAGTAGGTGGGCATTTGGGCTCTTTCTAAGATTTAGCTATTACAAACTGAGCTTGTGCAAACATGGGTACACATACATTATTGTGGTAGGATGTTTTGAACTCTTTTTTTGGAGATACCTACCAAAGGAATACGTGAGCCAGATAGGACTTCTTAAAATCATACACTAGTTTGTCTTTTGGACCTGAATTTATTCACTTTTGTATCATTTAGATTAACTCATGTTTGTATCATGCCTCAGCACTTCAATTTTATATAGTTGAATAATATTCTATTGCATATTGGAATTTTGTTTATTCATTTTTTCATTTGATGTGCAAATCCTCTACATACATCCAGGCACAAGTGTGTGTGTAAACATGCACATTTATAGAACTATGTGGACATTTGACAGCAGTATGAATTTGTTGGAAACTACCAATGGGAAACTTCACTGATTGCAGCATTTTACATCTCCACTAGCTATATATAAAAATCCAGTTTCTCCACACATTTAAGATGACTTTCATAAAAGCTATCTTAAAATGTATGTGATAATATCTCTTGCTTGGTTTGGTGCATCTTGGAATCATTTTATTTTGGATTTATTGACATTTTTCATTTATAATATAATAATTTTGAAAATACTTGAAATTTCAAAATATTATTTCTTCAAACTCCTGCTCCTTTCTCTCAAGGTTCTCACCTGTGAGTTCCACCATTCATGTTTTAACATCTAAGTGTGCACTGCAAGGTTTTGAAAATTTGTAACATTTTATTCATTCAAAATGAGTCAAGATTATGATTATTGTCACAGTGATACTTGGGCTGCTTGTTATGATGGTCATACAAAGAAAGTGGGCTAAGACATACAGAATAATGCAAGCTCATGTATTATGTAGGTTGGATCAATCCATGGGCATTGGTAATGTCATAAATTGAGAGAGAACTATGTAATGAATGGGACAAGAAGGAAATTACACAAATAGCACAATTCCTGGCATTGAAACTAGACTCACCTTTCACCTGGACTAAATAAAAATAAAAATAGATCAATTATCAGAAACATTAAACCTATTAGAAGGCAAAACAGGTGAACCATTTGAAGATACAGCTGTAGGAAAGGACTTTCTAAACAGAACTTCAATTGCACAAGAAAGAGCAGCAAGAATCCACAAGTAGAATGATGTCAGACTAAAAAGCTTCTATACAGCAGAATAATCAATCAGTAGAGTGAAGAGACACCTACAGAACAAGAAAGAAATGTTCCCACTTATTCTTCAGATAGAGAACTAATAGCTAAAATATAAAAAATATTAACCAAATAAAAGTAAAGATGTAGTGAAGAAATGGACAAGAGAAATGCATAAACATTTCAGAGAGGAAGAAATACAAAATTTGTGCAAAAAATACTCAACATTGAGGCCAGGGATTTAGCTCAGTGGTTCCAGCATCTGCCTTGTAAGCACAAGGTCCCAAGTTTGATGCCACGTAACTACATACAATATGGTGTCTCATGCCTGTAATCCTAGCAATTAGGAGGCAGCGATAGGAGGATTGCTTTGAGTTCCAGGCTGGCTGGGCTACATAGTGAGCTTAAGGCCATCTTGAACTACAAAAGCGAGACCTGTCTCAAAAACAAAAACAAAAACAAAAACACACACTCAACATTTCTGGCCAATAGAGAAATATAAATTAAATCAATGCTGATTCCACCTTTTCCCACAGACAATGGAAACTATTAGTAAATAAAACTATATTACTATAGTAAATAAACTATATACAGTTTTTTTAGTATTAGTAACAGTAATAAAACTGATGAAAAAAGAACCCTCCTTTATTGGTGGGAATTGAATTAATACAGCCATTACGGACTTTGTTTCCTTTTTTTTTCTTTATTACTCTCATATTCTTTTCCCCCTCTTTATTTACCCCTATAGTTTGGAGATTTCTCAAAGAGTTAAAGTTAGAAAAGCCATATAATTCAGTGGTTCTCTTGTCAGATTTCTTCTCTAAAAATTTTAAAGCATTATATTACAATGATACATTTGTATTATGGTAACATGATTCATAATAGCTAAATCCTAGAAACAGCCTATTATTCATCAATGAATGATTGGATAAGGAAAATATGTTATCTGTATATAATGGAATATGACTCTGTTATAAAGGATAGCAGATTTGAGATATTTGTTGGAAAATGGAAAATATAATGTTGAGTGAAATAACCCATGCATGCACTTAAATGTCACATAGTATCTCTCATTTGAGTGTGAAAAAGTACAAATAAAAAGAATAATAAAGAATGGATAGAAGGGGACAAGGAATTAGATCTCTTGCAATAGAGAAATGATTCGGTAAAACAAGAAAGAGGAAAAGGGGAAATAAGAGGAATAAAGATGTGCTATGTACAAGAAACTAATAACATCACTTAAAGAAAAAGTTATATGCTATAACTGAGCTAAGGTTAATAATATCAACAAGAATGAAAACTGAAAGAGGGGAATTGGAGGAGAAGGGTGATAGGGAGAGAAGGGAGAAGGGGAATTTTACAAAGAGGAAACAAGCTGTAGTGTTTACATACAACAACTTCTCAAGTTGTATGAACTATAAACATGTACTGATATATATATATATATATACACATATATATATATATATATATATATATATATATATATACTATAAAGAATAAAATAATGAGGATAAAGTGTTTGTTGTTTTTTGTGATAGGATGTGCATGTTGATTTGGTTCACAGTTTCAGAGAGTTTAGTCCCTGGTTGGTTGGTGCCAAGGCAACAGAGTTGTGGGAGAAGAAAATGGAAGAGTGAAGCTGTTTATTTCATGGTGGTCAGAAAGCAGAGCCAGGCACAGAACACGAAAAGGAGTGCAGCCTCCAAGCAGTCTGCAGCAGGATTCCTTCCCTAACCACTGATGGTAAATGACCATCAGTAAACTCACTGTCTCTCAGTGGATCCATTCACTGGTACATGCAGCACCCTATACTCTGATTATATTAGGAGTAGCCTCCTAGTTCAGTCCAGTAGATACAAGTACAGAAAATGTATGTTTATAAAGACAGGTAGAGGTATGTGAGTATAAACAATTTATTTTTAACTCTGCAACAGTGGAATAAGAAAACCCCAACTAAATTGGGTGAGAATAATCCTGAGTGTGGTTGAAAGTATTTTCTGAAGACTGAAGACCCACCCTGGTTGTGAATAGCACCAATGTCAAGTTTTTCATCTGAATAGAGCAAAAAGGAAATGAAGATGAACTGGCTTCTGCTTCTTCAGAGGAGCTCCAGTCTTCCCCTTCAATTGAGGTGGATCCACATGGGCCACTACAGGGAGTTCCGGGTCTTCAACTAGTTCCTAGATCTCTAAAGCACAGTTTGTTTTTTTTTCATTATTCCACACCTGACTCTGTAAACCAAGCTTGTAAATGCTTATTTGATTTTATCTCTTCCATTAAATCTACTTCTCTAATAAGTGCTCACTGATATAACTTTAAAATTATATATATTTATATATATATATTTATATAAAATACATGACTATGTAGAGCAACGTATACGTATAATGCATTTATCTATATACTTCCAGCTATCATTATTAATAATTATAAATACAGCCACCCACAAAGAACAGGCTTATCATCTCAGCACTCTAGAAGGCCAGGGACAGAGAACTGTACATATGAGCCCAGCATGGACAATTTAACAACTTGGCAAGACTCTATCTAAAAATAAGAATTTTTCAAAGTTAGAAATGGAGCTCAGTGCAAAGGCCCTAAATTTAATCCCAATACCTTTCTCCATCAAAAGATAAAGGACTATAGACACACAGATGCTTCTGTGCCTACCAGCCAATTTAAAGAAACAGTATTTTTGGTAACTTGGAAGAACTTTAGAAGCTGCATGTCCTCAAATATATTTTCTTTATCTTAAGGACAAAAATTTTGCATCTGATTCTCCATACATTTGTATCATACATGTGCATATTTACTTTTTTCAATATTTTATTTAAGTTTATGTAATAAAATTGAGCACAGCTATCATCAATAGATTATTATTTTTGTTTTTTACGTAATGTGATTGAGTTTACCAGTCATTTATTTCTAACGTTTTAGTTTCACATTCATCCTTTCTTCCTGTACCACATGAGTCATTTGGGGGCCTAACTTATTTTCATCTTCTTTGTCATCTAGTATGACAGTCCAGGGAAGAGGATGCAGCCAGAACTCTCATGGTAAACTCCAGTTCCCTGTGAGTCCTATAGCAAAAGGACTAACAATCAATAAACAACAAAGTTGAAACCTTGAGAAAAAGGCTGAACCCAGGCTTGACTCTTGATAATCTGAGCAACAGTAGCAAAAGTCAAAATACTACAGCAGCAGCAGAAAGAAAACCTGAACCTACTGCCCTTTTATTTTGTACCATGCCTTCACACTTCTAAACCTAGTATGCATAAAACAGGACAGTCCCACAATAATTCCTGTAGTTGAAAATCATATAGGGCAGGGCAGCATCTTTAAATCCTAGTGAGTCCCACCAAGTTTTAAAGCCAATAATCCTAGTGCAGTAATCCTTGTAGTTTAAAATCCCTCAGGGCAGGACAGATTTCCACAGTAATCCCAGTAGTTGATCCCACAGGGCAGGGCAGACATCCATAAGTCCAAGAAAGTAAGTCGTAAGTCCAAGTAAGTTGTCCCCAGTTCCTGACAATCTAGCAAGTGTCAGCTCTGCCCATGAGAAGCTACTTGACTGATGTTGCAAGGAAGTTGCTTCATGGCTGTTGTTTGTTTCTACCGGCAATTCAAGCAGCTCAAATCTGGCTTTTACATGAGTGAAGTTTGCTTATAACTCAGCTCATATAGTTCCCTAAAGTCAACAGGAGTAATTAGCCCAGAGTTTCTCCTGGATCCTTTTCCCAGGTGGGTTAGCAGTATATTTTATTTTCTGTGAGACCAATTTTATTTGTTTATTTGTTTGTTTTTTTGAGACAGATCTTTCTTTGTAGTTCAGGCTGGCCCTGAGCTCATCGTTGAACTCTCAGCAATCCTCCGGCCTCTGTCTCCTATGTGCTGGGACTACAGGCATGAGCCACCATGCTCGGCACTGTATGTGGTACTTATTACTGGTGGGTGTGAGTCTCCAAGCCTGGCATTGTTGTATGTGGTTACAGGGATCAAACCTGGGTACTTGCACTTGAAGGCAAGGCAGGTGCCAGAACCACTGAGATAAATCCATGGCCCCTGTGAGACGAATTTTAATTAGTAACCATGAGGGCAAATCTTTGGGAGGTTCTCTTGTGACTTTGAAGGGTCTTGCCTGAACTCACAGTCCACAGGAAACCATACTCTGTTCAACAAGTTCTAGCTTTTAGCCCTGGGACTCAGCTATGACACGACTACTGTATGTCAGTCCTAAGGTAAGGACAGCTTTTTGTTAGAATTCTTGTTATTATTAGACAATCAATCATTGTTCAAAATCCTTGTTGCAGCTAATGGTTCTTCATTTTTTAATTCATTAAATTTATCGGTGCAATTTAGATATGTATAATGACCACATTCATCATAGGGAATTTGTATCTGTACATGATATGTCTTGATTCTTCTGTTTTTTTGTAATAATTGTTATACATTTTGATCCTTATTTACACTTTCAGTTTCTCTTTGCTAAAGTACTTTGTAGTTTTTCTCTTCTTGGACTCATTTTAATATTGCTTTCTTAGTATATCTATTTTTCACTCATTTCCTGTATTCCATGACCTTATTTAAATTTGTATATATTATGTGTTTGCATGGTGACCGGTAAGTTTGCATAACTGTTAACATATTTATTGATAGTTATCATGTCCATCTGCCAAAGATCTTACATATAATCTTTTTTAACTATCACATAGCATTAGCAAGTAGAAACTGGGTGCTCCATTTTGTGAAAAGTGGCAAGTTAGTATGACACTTTGACTGGACAATCCGTTATGGAGAACCCAACAATCAACTTATTGCAAAAGTTCATGGAAAAAAAAATGATAAGGTTAGGCAAGCCCTGTAAAAGCCACAACAACAAAATCAATGATAGAAAGCATTTGTCCTAAAGATAACCTGGGAAGATCAAAGGAGAATACAAATCATTTAAAAATTGACTTTCCATTTTGGTAATATTAGCTCTTGCCACCCAGGAACAAAGGATGTCTTTCCATTTTCTGATATTCTCTTTGATCTCCTTTTTCAGAGTGCTGCATCTTTCATAGTAGAGGTCTTTCACCTCCTTTGTTAGACTGATTCCTAGATATTATTTTTCTTGCTATTGTAGAAAGAACTGCCTCCCTAATTTCTCTCTCACTGAGCCTATTATGTGTGTATAGGAAGGCTATTGATTTTTGAATGTTGACATTGTACCCAGGTACTATATTGAGTCTGGCAATTAAGTCAACCGAAGGTATAAATGAAGTCCAGAATGTCTGATAGATACTGTGAAATAAGAATACACTAAAAAGGAAGGTTGAACTAGTTAAAGTCAGGGGAAAGCAAAGAAGGGAAAGAAAAAATGATAAATAAAAGGAAAAAACTGGAAAAAATGCTTATTCATGTGGGGGCTAGGAGAGCTGAAGTGATGACAGGGGAATGGAAAAAAGAAGAATCGAGATATATCAGGTATTGGTGCATATTCTCATTGAGAAATGTGATCATAGTGAATTCCTAAAATGTACCAATAAAGTCAAATTATTAAGAAAAAAGAAAAAAATGACTTTCAAATAAGCTTCTAAACTGAACTCATTTTAAAAGTCATTAGTAATCTCCCAACATGGTGAATTTCATATAATATTGGATCCTTACATTTTATCTACTGAGCAAAACAGTGGAGAATAATATATTTGAAAATCAGCCTGATTAAAAAAAGAAAATATTTGAAACTCATTTATTAAATATTTTATTTTAATAAAATAGGCTTTATTAAAAAGGCAAATAAGTTCCTTAGGTGAGCATGATATTGCTTGCTTTAGAAGAGCACATTTTAAAAAACTATGTGACTTAGAGGTCGCTATTGGAAGATGATTCAAAAATCAGTAACTCAAATAAATTAAATATAATACAACTGCATCTCAAATCCATGAGCCACTCTCTCAGGACTGCATAGAGCAATTAACTAAGTTTATTCAGAAGAATAAGAATGAAAGCCTCCCTCGTGTGATAGTCTACCACTGTGGTTTACTCCTCAGCAGCCTTCTGAATAAGTCAGTCCAAAGACCAGTGTGAACGCTGTGAACTTTCCCTCCATGTTCTTCTCTTTCCTCCACTGTGTCATCTCTTCCACATGCTGTCTGTTCCTTGGGTTTCTCCTGTGTTCAATACTCACCTGTCAAAATGGATACAAATTCTCTTTGTCAATTGTTTTGAGAATGTATATATAAAATGTACTAATAAAATCAAGTTTTAAAAAATGGAAAATGGGTAATAACTGGTACCATTTTTTGGATAACGTTGATAGTGGACTTGACTATCTTAAGAGAGTCTTTGAAGATTAGTAAAGCCCTTTTCTGGGTGGGCCTGGGTGGGTCAGGAAGTGTAATCTTGGGGACTCTGTCTGGCTGTGCACCTTAATTTCTCCACTCTCTTGCGCTGTTCTGGTCTTTCAGCTTCCAGCTACCTCAGAGTGGGCAGTTTTTCTCTCCCAGGTCCTCCTGCTGGAGCATTTCTGCCCTGGAGCTGATTAACAATGGACTGAGCATCTGGAATCATACGTCAAAATAAACCCTTCATCTTTAACTTTTGTATGTCTGACACTGTGTCCCAGTAATGGAATTCAAACTAATATAGGTTACGGTTTGGTTAACTGAATAATGTTCAAGGCATAAAGAATAGATGCTAAAAAAACACCACTTTCAGGCTCTAGACCAGAATAACACAGGTATTAATTGTTCAGGTATTAGTATTTTGTATCTTTCAAATTATCCAGTGTAATTTTTTCCTTACTTGTTTTTAATTATAATTTATGAAACCAAAGGTGATTTATTAGTTGATATTACATTATGGAAGATAGAGCTCCAAAGTTGTTTTTGATTAAGTAAAAAAGCAACAATAAAACTAAATTCAGTATGCTCCCCTTGTGTTATGACCCAGAGTTCACTTCAGCAATGGCAGCTGCCTTTTATTTTTCAAATAATTAAGCTTGATATATATACTTAGCAAGTTATGTAAATGTTTCTTAGTTGTTAAATTGAAATAATTTTCTTTATAGAAATAGAATCACAGAGGAATCTTACCACATTTAATAGGCAATCTCATATGTTTTTTTATTTGACAAGTTGGTGTTTTTAGTTATATTTTCTTCCAAAATTTGTCTGCACACATATTACTCTAATCTATCTTTGTTTCTTTACTGTACCTGTTGCATTTTATAGTGTATCTTATTAAACCTTGTCTGGCCACAGTATTAAAAAATTCCCCTCCATGGGGCCGGGGAGTTAGCTCAGTGGTTCTGGCGCCTGTCTCGCAAGCGCAAGGACCCGGGTTCGATTCCCCGGTAACCATATAACAATACTGGGTGTGGAGACCCACACCCAGCAGCAACCAGTACCACATACCACAGTGCCGGGCGTGGTGGCTCACGCCTGTCATCCCAGCACTCGGGAGGCAGAGGCAGGAGGATTGTGATGTGAGTTTGAGGCTGAGCTCAGGG